>QVOB01017716.1:0-12831 GCA_014839585.1 Pseudomyrmex concolor | reverse complement strand
GTTGCGAACGACATTGTTTAGTTTCACGAACGTGAGCAACACACCGATATACAATCGATTGAAAAACAGATCGGAAAACGCGGCTAATTACGGAGAGCAGTGCGCTAATTAATCCCACGGTCGCCCGGTGGCTCAAGTGGCATTTTACCGCGATGCTGATTTATATTCGTACAATACATTTCCGCGAACGAAATAAATAACTGCGGAAAAACTACAGGTTTATCGGTATTTTTCGGGTCTCGTGTAACGCATAACGGAGTTTTCGACCCAAGAGAAATAAAACACAACAACCGATTGTTGCGCGAATATCGTAATTGCTATCGTATACTATCGACGAAGCCATTGATCAGCCGTTGCTCGTAACATTGGATGTTCGATTACAAGAACAGTTTCGGACGGAAAAATAAATGCGTGATTCACGAGTTATATCAGAAAGATTTTATCCATAACTTGGATAAGCTTCGATATCTCTCACGATATCCCGCTCAGATCTCCCAATTTGCTCCGAACTTATGATAAATCACTTTCACGCTAATCGCCGCTCACATTCGCTTACTGGATTCGGCATTTCCGACGCGTGTAAGAGTTTGGTTTTTCTATAATACAAGTTTTTTATAATTTTTTGAAGATGATTTTTGAGCGCGTTGAAAAAGTAATTTATTTAAAAATATTAGAGTCAAACGATTTTTAATATCAGTTACCCAAAGCATCACTAAAAACTACAAATTACGATTTGACATGCAACGCATCTCTTTCTATATAATTTAGATTGTCACTGAAGAAGAACAATATTTAAATAAATTACATTTTCATACACGGACATTCAATATTTAGACTCGTATCGGTCCTATTTTCCTTTATTTGATATTTTGACTTTTTTCCGTGTATCAGTCGATATAAAAATGAAGCAGTTCAAATTGTTTTCATAAATTTTTATAACTCACCGCAAAATCGCATCGAATTTTTATAGTTTTATGTTTTTTGAACAACGTTGATAAATAATATCGCGAGAACCATAAGCGAGAAACATACTTAAAGTTTGGCTTCAATCTAAGTGACATCAAGCGCTGCGAGTCTTGCGTTAATTAAGATGTGTGACAGCAGTTACACAGCTATGAAATGGTAATTATAGCGATTTGCGAAAGGCGCCATCGTCGCTCTGTGCGTCGCGACGCGTCGTTTGGACTTTCGATCGTCGAAAAGCGCATCGTATTCGAGCGCGTCCGAAAACGCGTGTTTCGCCGCTTATTATAGCGCGGCCATCAGCTGAAGTGGCGATCATTAACGTACATTTCGCGTTATTATATGCTCGTCAGATGTGCGTCCATTACAGGCGTGTGTAGTAACAAGCTGGGACGGGGTGGGGTGCGCGAGACGCGATATCGTCGTATATCGCGTTAATTAGCATACGCGATTGTAATTAATCACGCTCATTTCGCATCAAGCGTAAACTGCTAATTATGAATCGAATCTCGTGTGTTATTACATTCGTCGAAAACGCGCAGCGCGCTCGTAATCGAAGAGCGAAAGTGCGTGTTATAGTTACAGGATCGGCTGGACGGCAGTAATTACACAGTATTTTGGAGTAATTATGTTCACTTATATCGAGACGCGTATATGCTGATTTAATGCTCCTGTGCTTTTGTTTTGTTTATCGGAAACTCGAATGTCTTTATGTTGCGCACATTGTCTGATCATTTCAGTTCGAACGTTTTTTCAACTATTTGTTCAACGGGCAGCTTGTCGGCGCGTTGCGCGAGCAATGTAAAATACATCGAAAATATCAGATATGTTTTTGTAAATTAAATTAAGACATGCGTTATTAATTAACTTGGTTTTCAATTATGTAACGTGATATATTAAAACGTCAATATATACATATATTCGCAGCAGATTAAATTAAAATACGTGAAGCAGTAATTAGTTGTTTCCATCGATAATTTCAAAGTTATGCGTTTTACATTTTATATTACCGATTCGCGCGAAAAGTGCATCCTCTTCTCGTGAAAAACGCGTGTGAAGTCGAAACTTGGAAATTCCGAATATTTCCGACGTATTGCCACTTTTATCGCGATTAGATCTTTAATTCTTTTTCGCGTGCGTAGCGCACGTTTTTAATTATGTAAATAAAGAAAACACTTTTTGATGCTCTTTTGTTTTTCTGCGAAAGAATATTTGACATTTTTTTTATGAATAAAATGTCATTTTTTTGATTATTTAAAATATTCTTATATATAATAATATACATACATTACATATAATAATGTTTTTAATAATGTAAAGTGCATCAAGGAAAATTTTATGATTTATGCGACATAATTTTGCATCTCATCGTCACAATAATCGGGTTTTCATAAAGTTTTTTGCGTATGTCAGTGAATTTTGCAGTATTAAAGAGCGTGTATTCTGGCTCTCTATTTTGTAGATAAAACGTACGGGCCGGCAAGTAATTGAAGTTTTAAATTCCATGTTTATAATTTAATTATTTTCATTTATAAGTACATAAAATTATATAAAATGAGAATAATAAAAAGAGAGAGAGAGAGAGAAAAAAAATAGTACTTTTATAAAATATTCTCCTAAAATTTAACTTCCGTGAAAATTTATTAAAAGCCAAATGACACACACGTAAACATATATCGTTCCTCGAAACGCCGTCGATCGTGTCCCTTAATCGTCGTCGTCTGTTAAGCAGACGGCTTAAAAATAAGATCTCTAACAGCGCGCGAGAAGTTAATAGGACAATAGCTCGGCGGCCGAGCTTTCAGAAGGTTTACAGGAACCGAGTCGAGAGAAATTTATTTTCGCTGCTGCAGCGCACCGTCCGTCCGTCATAGATCACGAGGAAATCGTCCACGAAGATTTAAGTGGTCGATCCGCGTCCGCAGCTGCGAGCGGACTATGAAGGATTTTCTCTTAAATCTCATACGTCGATCACGTCGATCGCGTGCACGCGCTCCATTTCGACTCTTTCGAACGGTGACATCGGACCTAAAAATCGTTTACAAGGGCACGAGTAGTTTCGTCATACCGTGAAAAAGTACTTCATTGATTTTATTACGGACGAGAGAGAGAGGACAGGAAAAGAGTCGGTCGACTGTAGCGTTTGAAAATTCGATCTTCATCTCTCGGTGCTTTATGTTTGAATGTTTTCGCTTTCGTTCGGCGATGCCTCACATCAGCGCGGACTCGCGCTTAACGAAGCAAAGACTCGATTTATTTATATAGATCGAATTTATCGCGCTCTCTCGTAATTCTCGCGTTCGAAATATTGTGACTAAGACATTTTTTCTCATTCTTTATTTTAATGTTAACTACATCCATAGAGTTTGGGTTGAATAAACGTCCATTAAATGAGAATTTACTGCAGCGAGAAAAAGAGTATTGTAATGTAGAACAAAGAGAAAAGTCATTTCTACTAAGCTCTCGAGACTCTCCAAAAGAGAGAGAGAGAGAGAGCCTCGCCTGCTGATAAGCCAAGGGCCGAGGCGGGCGCGCGCGCCTTGCCCTTTGAAATACGCACAAGACGCCGCTTAATTGCAGCGCCACTCGGTTGCGCAATCGCGAGTGACTTGTAATTACAGCGAAACGATCTTACCGGTAGCAGAGTACGACGACCTCGACGAGTCACGTTGTGCTCGCGATACAGGATGCATGAGGCGGGCAACGTGAGCGAACCGGCGGCGAAGACGTACCCGCTCAGGACGACGATGATCCTCGAGGGTCCGCGCGCCAGATGGATCATGGGTAACCTAACCAGGAAGCACCAGGCGCCGGTGGACAGCAACGTGCCCGCCATGGTAAACAGCAACGTGCCGGAGAAGAAGAGATAGAAGCTCGTGCAAGACGCGTTCTCTTGGTCCTGCGGGAAAAAAATCTGGGAAATATACTGGGTGTTCGGCGTATTTTCTTTTTATCTCTCTTCGTCAAGATTTTCGCGAGACATCCTTCTTTCGTAGAATGTCTCGTGAGAAATCTCTATAGGATTTGAAAGCGCAATGATATACCGCAGATTTTGGAAATATATAATATGGGACGTATATAATGTAATCGGATAGAAGATTATTCGGTTGGTTGAAAATTGAATGAGTGAACACTGTAATAATAATAGAATTTCTTGTATATTTGTTAAACTTTGCGTGAAATATTTTTATACAAGAGTATTATCGAAATTATTATTGAATTTATTGCCAAATTTGATGCGGTTTTACATAAAAAATGCAAGTTTAAATATCCGAGAGCGTAACTTTCGAAGATACTTTGAATTATGCTAATAGAAACTCCTTCTTGCTCGTAATCTCGCTCGGATAACACATACATTAGGTATTTCTGAGACACCCAATATGCTATCACGTATGATACTTCTAAGAAATACTGTATAGGCCAAGTGCGAAGTTTCTTAGGTGCCATTCCGATATGATCATGTAAATTCAGCGTTATACAAGGAATATTGGAAGCGATGTTTCAACCCTTTTAAGGAGGAGAGCGATTTTGCATGTTCGACGTATTGTTCCTGTGTTATCTTAGTGGGTCGCAAATTGTCTTTCTTTTCCCGACGCGCAAACACGTCGCGCTTTTGGGGATAATGCCCAAACAAAAACACATTTTCTACCGCTTTTTGTTTTATATGAAAAATTAAATTACAATTTAATTTTGAAAAAGTTTGCGCCGCAGATGTGCGCGTTTTATGAGAGAATTATTATTTAAATCCAAATTCGCGCGGTATTTTTGTAAAAGTAATTTTGTAGAAAGGGAGAGAGTTTATTTAATCTTAATTAACGTGCAGCTACTGATTATACGACACAAATGTAAATGACAAAAACGTCAAGGTTTTTTATTTTTATTTGGATTAGTTAATGGAGCGGCGCGTTATACTTGGAATATTTCCGGGAGTAACACGGATTTAACGTGACGATGGAACCAAACTCGCTGATACGGCGTATATAGATATGACGATCGATTTTCCGCCCGGCCTGAAGAAAAGTTCCGGCAAATTTTCATTTCGTCGAAAAGTTTTCGCGGCCCATTGAAACTTTAAGAAGCTTTCGCGCGCGCGCGAGCAGCGCGACGATTCCTCAACGATGTATGTTAATTTATGTGCGAACTGCATTAGGTCGGTAATGTATTCAGTATTCACTTCTCGAGTGGCTCCGGATTATGCTCCGATCTCTCTATCTCCGACGATCTCTCTCCCGACGCGCTTATTCTCTTCCTCGCGATATAGGATAACCCGAGGGATTACTGCAATCGGAAAAAATGTCACTTTTCGAAATTACCCACAGTGTGTGTGTTTCGAAAACTCGATCCGTGCGCTTTCAATAATTCAAGAGAACGGCGCGCGTTTGATCTTAGTAAAGTACGCGCGCGTTCCGGCTATATCTGCCTCAAGTTTTAATTGCCGCAAGCGTTATCGCAGCCCACGTACCTACAACGAAAGCAACGCGATGAAAAAAAAAATATAAAAAATATAAAAATAAAACCAGCAAGAATTTTCGATCGATAGCTCGTCTTTCGTTCGAGAGAGCGCCATTTGTGAGCGCATCAGAGAGATCGACGCAACGAAATCCACTAACTAATAGGAAACAAAAAAACAAAAAAAAAAAAAATTGCGCCTGGTCGATGAAACAAACATCAAGTCATTGGTGTTAAATTTTACTATATAAGAAACATGTGTAATACATCCGATATTTTATATTTGAAAACTAGCATTTATGTTCTTTTTTAAACGACGCGCGGAGCACAAAACAACAACTTTTTACCTCGTTATTTTCATTTCAGTCTCGCGCGCGCGAAGACAGTTTTGCGTTTCCGTCTCAGCGAGCTCGCAGCAGTTCGAGAGACGTTAAAGCGACGTTAAAGTCCGATTATAACGGGGACCGTCTTAAGAAAATCGCGAAAATAATTAAGAGAACGTCCGTTAAAGTTTGCATGATTCAAAACGCGCATCTATATTCCCGTCTTGCGCGATCTCTTCGAGCGTTCTCTTCAAGAACGAAGAGAGCGGGAGCTTCGCGTTCATTTAGTTAAAGCCCTTTCTCTTCGAATGAATTGCCCATTGTTCGGACGAGAAGCTTGTGCGCAGTCTGTGCGCGCGCGAATAGATTCGTTCGCGAAATTAAATCGGCCATGACGAAGAATGGTCACGACCGATCTTAGGGTTACACGGTAAAGAACGAGACGAAATTCGTCGCAGGGAACAAAATGTACACACCCGGTCGATTCGCCCACTTCGCAAGTTGCTCTCGGTTGAGCGAGATTTGATGAAAGAAAAGCAACGAACGTTTCTCTAGAGAACGTGTATAGCAAGAGAAGAGAAACGCGGGTTCTTGTCTTTAGCTCTCTGTCTCTCTGTCTCTCTCTCTCTCTCTCTCTCTCTCTCTCTCTCCCGGTATCTTCACTTCTCTCTGAGTTGAGAAACAAGTGGATCGTAAGGATTGCGCTTCGGTTAACGCCTGAGATCCAGCCGATGGTTACGACGCGATGATACGGATATAAAAAAACATCCAGCGCACGCGCGCAGTTACAAGCGCGGCTTTTCCCACAACACTCGTCTTCTCCCACGTTCTTTAAAATCGTTGCTTAAACCCAGAAAGTTGCGAGAGAGCGAGAGAAAGAGAGGAGAGAGAGAGAAATCCATATCGAGGCACGGATCGTAAAGCAGGTCTTCCGACAGACCGCGCGCGTGGTAACTCGACGTTCCGCCGGATATAAGACAGATAATATCGATTCATAGGGAGAGCTATACACGCGCGGAGGGAAGGAGGCGCGCGTCCAATTATCGGCAAGGCTTTTCGGCTCGAGCGGCTGCAGTCTATGTTTCGGATATCGATCCCCGCTCCTGGAATATCACTTGGGATTGGCGCGGTGATTCGATAGGACGACTCTCTGTCTCTCCCGGTTTCGTCGTATAACGCAGAAACCGGGTCTGAACTATGTTACGTCGTTTATGGGCATTTGACATTGATTCTGATTTCGCGACCGAGATTAGATTAAGTCGATGCGAGAGCGGGCGCGCGAGAGAGGAACGGATAATCTTTCGAAATCTGAAGAGCGAGAGACTCTCTGGCGTATTGATGCCGTGTACGTATCAACCGCGCTCTACCGCGCTCTGTACATCGACCTCATCAAATATTTGCCAGGTGCAAAGTACGAAGTTTACGCTTTACCTGTTACAGCATACGCGCGCGCGCACTCCGCGCTTTCACGCGCTTCCACGCGAGCGTGTTTGCAACAACGGCGAAACCGTTGTTTCGCTAATGTATACGGTCTTGATATTTTTGTTGCCGAACAAAGAGTCTACGGTGCCTCAATTGTGCCGTTGAAACAGTTCGCGACGATTGATTTATTCGGCGACGAGTTGTTTTGTTGTTACACATTTTTGAATATTTTTTTTTGTAGGAATTTATCGATCGGGAGATTTGAAAGAAAAAAACATTATATTAGAGATCAAGAGCTGGTTATCGCGCAATTAAATTTTATTTGACGTTAAATTTTCGAACGTATTTCTCTAAAGCGAGTCATAAATATTTGGAGATCGCGAGATTGATTTTCATAGCTCGTTTCTCTCAGATGATGAGAACCTTCCTATAAGACCCGTTTTACCTATATAATAACCCGTCTAGAATATCTAATGTGATACACATCTCTTGTTCGATGTATTCGCATCGCAGAGATTCCCTCGAGTATTCTCGAGCGCTTCGTTAATTGCTAATTATAGCGTGGCGTGGAATATTAACGACGAAATCGAAGTTATCCTTGGGAAATGCGTACTTCTGTATCGACTGTTATTACATCGATTAAGTTAATCGCATTCAAAAAAGAAAAATGCGAGAAAATTGCAAGTTTTATCTTCGGACGTTTTCTCTCCGAAAGGATATCGGAAGTATTTCCCATCGCAACCTAATAATTAAGCGTTTTCCTCGATTAAGAGCTCGATTAACAGGCATTTCCGCTCACTTTCCTGTGTGCGGTAAACACACACAGCAATTTCCGAATACTCGGAAGCTCCGAGGTATAAAGTATCGATTTGCAAAACGATTTGTTGTACCCAATTAATTAAAGGGTTTCGAAATATCGTAATTACGCGCGTGTTCTTTGATCTACTTCGTTATTTCGATGAATTTCGGAGTGACGTGTCGCAATCAAAGGGCTTTTCTCAAACACCAAACTGCAGGTAGTTTACGTGCGTATATAGTGACGTTAGTTGTCACTTCTTTGGCATTTCCTTTAAGGTCTCTTGCCCGTAAATTAGCGTTATTATGACGTAACCGCAAGAACTTAATGCCAAGATTCACACACACACACACACACTTATGCACTGCTTATAAACTTATTTAGAATACATTAAATTAACTTGTTAATGTTAACAAACTAATTATAAAATGAATATTATTTAACATAAAAAAATGTAATGAAACGAAGGCACGTCAAGTGTAAATTGACTTTTTCAAATTGTGGAGAAAAACTAGGTTTTATTTTACTCTTTCAATTAAATTCCTCAAATTTTATTTTCGATGCCAATCTGACGAAAACTGAAACTAGCTTAGTTTTTTTTTTTAAATGGTAGAGTCTTATGTCCGATAATAAAATTATATTTTTGTTGCAAACGGTGTTGCATGCAGAAGATTGCTAGCTCTTTGAGAGTAACCTTTAGGGCACACAACTTCATACGAACATATGTTAACAACGCGATATACAACGGTTTCCTCATTTTTTTTTCGCGATAAATGAATATCACGAGTATCAAAAATTTTTTTTTTTTCAATTAATTTAATCTCGCAATTTTAATTTTCCAATAACGCTTTTCGTCACGTTATATTCGTGAAATATTATGCGAGAGTTTTTAGATATCGGCTTGGTTTGTTTTAGAGTCGGAAATTTTATGCATATTTTAACGTCGGTAACCGATTTAACGTCGAGCGATATTCGCGAAAGCTAATACACGAAATTACGTCTTTATCTTCTTTGTAAAAAAAAAAGTTACGTAACGCGTCAAACAAATATACACACACAAGTTGGAGATAATGTTGGGAACAATTTTCGACTTTATTATTATTATATTCGACAAATACCTTCGATATAGAAAGTAAATTACATGGAGAATTTTGTTGCAAATTTAAATCGCGTTAACAAAGCGTAACTTCCTTAAACACATTTCCCAGACGGCCGGTGATATATATTTAGACCAGGACAGTTACCCATTTCCCGATGCGCCGCGGCGTATGCGGCCGCAAGCCAGAATGACGGGACGGCCGGGGTCGGGCGCGGGGAGGATGACGATTAACGAACGATTATTAAGGTGGACTCTTATCGCGGTAATTGCGCGGAATAAATCCAGGTTGCGGGTGAACGAACAGCTGAACCGAGCGAAGGAACGTACGTACGAACGAACGAACGAACGAACGAACGAACGAACGAACGAACGACGTCGACGAAAACGACGACGGCGCCGTAATTTTCTGGCTGGACGAACGCTCGGATGACGTCCTCGGTTTCTCGCATTACTCTACCTGCGCTCAGTTAGCCGACACGATAATCTTTTTAACTCGTCCGAGCTGTTAATCGACGATCGGCTTCGCACCCTTCGCGAACACACACACACATACGTGGGGAAGCCGCTGATGGCTCTCGGGAATCTGCGCTTCTGTGTTTTGACAAACCGCGCCGAGTGAGCCGTAAACGTCGCTAATGGCAAAAATACTATTTGATGGAGAAAGCAGTTCAGGATCGCAACCAATTACGAACTTCGTTGATATTTTAAATTGGAACCCTCTACAATTTCAGCATTTTGTGCGAGCGGCTACGTCGCTGCTTCTCTGTTATTTTAACGTCCTGCAAGTAAAATATTAGATTATTAGCCGTTTTATGATGAAACAAAAACTAGATGAAACGTTACAAATAAAACTGTAACGAAAGAGTACACAGAGAGAAGTTTCGTGTGAGACTATCTAAAAGATTAGATATCATTTGTTTTTATCCTCGAATTACTTTCTTGAGGAATATCAAATTCTCTCTTTCTCTCTCTCTTTACTAACAAAGACTCGTTTTGATCTCGACATCACGTTCTATCAGTGTACCCAATATATGCAGAGAGAGACTTATCCCGACACGTACGCTGATTTAACTGGAATTCATATGAATCGATTCGTAATAAAAGGAGAGGAAGCAAAGTCACGCGCGGCCGTAAACGTTTCCCTACGAAAACGAATGTGGAAGATGAAGAGGAAATGGGGAGGGAGAGGGGAGGATAATAACGCCGCGCGATCATAATTACAGGTTATTACATCTCTCTGTGAAGCGGATCGGCCATATTCTTTATTATCTCGTTCGCTATCAATTCTCTCTCTCTTCTCGATCCCTTCCGACCCTTGTTCCGGCAAATCGAGCGGGAACGCGCGCGCGTAAAATTTCCACGTTTAAATACGTAAAACTGCAAAAACACTTTAACTCTCAAGTAAACGATTACTATCCGATTCTGGCAAAATGATATTTTCACGCTCTGATTGGTCGGGACTGAACGCGTGAACAACTTTATACGCTCGGGATGTCGTTAATTAACACTCATTCACCTTGTTCCCTCTTACGCGCAGATTATATCCTTCATTATTCTTCATATTTTTTTTTTTTCGCTCTCCAGGCCTTTTCTCTCTCTCTCTCTCTCTCTCTCTCTCTCTCTTTCTCTACGCGTCTATTTTTTTCACAACGCGTTTTATCCGCTTCCTGTTATCGCGCCAGCGTTAAAAATATCACGTGCGATAAATAAAATAATTACGCACTGCCTACGTAGTTCTTTTGCGCTGCGACCGGCCGACGTTAATCGCTCGATCGATTTTACACGCACGAGGCGCAGATAGAGAGGCGCACGAAGGTAGGTAGAGGTAGGTAGGAAGGAAGGAAGGAAACGAGACACGGTTACCGTCATTTCCGGAACGGATGCGAGAGGGAACCCGGGTGCCGGCTCGCCGATAATTGTTGTTTCTGTTACGCCCCTATGGCCAAACCGGCCGGACCACCACGTGTATATACATGACGTTTTATTCATCCCTCTCTCTTGCGTCATATAAAAAAATACGACGACGCACATGGGCGCGCTTGTGTATCTAGGTGGGTGTATCTAACGCAATTGTAACGCCGTACAACAATGAGAATAATTCAGCGCAGTCGCCCGAGCAACCGTAGTCATCCGAGATAATTACCTGTAATACACTTACACCAGTTGCAAACCTGTCATGTGACAATAATGAGCTGAGATATTAATTACACGACGGGTAGTTTGCTAATGCGCAACTAGTTACCGATCTGTCACGGGAGCTAATTAAGATTTACAGGCACTTATATAATTGCCGGCGCATCGACGTTGATATTTATTAGCCTAACTATTCGCACAGAAACGTCAATTAAACGCAATTAATAATTACTTTGCGGGTTACAACACACTCGCGCGCGCGGAATTTTCACTCGATTTTCTGGTGATTGAATGACAGGCGAAGTATAAAAATTGCTCTTCTTCGAAAATCTCAAACTTGGAATGAAATTTTTTTTCTTCATCTTTAATTACGTGAATTAATCGACATTACGAGGAAAATTCTTTCTTCAGCCAAGATCTTTTGAAAAGTCAAGCTGTTCGCGAACGATAGCTCGATATCCGCTCGTAATCCGGCGCTCGACGAGCAGTCACTCGTCGACGAGCCGCGCGACGACGAATTTTAAATTAAAGTGGATTTACGAGCGCGCGACATTGTGGCTTAAATATTAATTAATTTATAATTCGGCGCGGTATTTGGGGAGACTCGACGAAAATGCAAAAAGGGGGATGATCAATTCCCTCCGGCGCGTTCACGAACGATCATTAACTGAAGCTCGCGCAACGATCCGTCCGACAATGCCGGAAACCCACGTGTAATCCCCTAATTCGAAGCCGATTTCGCGGAATTTCGACGACCGAGCTAATGAAGCCGTGCGCATTCACGTCCGCGAGTAGAAAATAATATCCGTCCTCATGGCGAGAAATTACATAACGCACGCGTTGCATCGCAACGGAGGCAAGTCTGACGTGCCATCGATTGTTTCAACTTGCGAATGGCGAACAGGTCGGAATATCCGCGAAAATTGATTTCGGGAGTTAATCTCGCGCTCAATTTACAGAAGCGATGATAGACAGGGAGCGAGGGAGCGAGTCGAGTGTCAGGTGAGAGAGTGATTAGAGCGGCGAAGAGGAAAACAGACGATAAAAGGTTCGTTCCGACTTACATTCGACAGGCGACTTATCGCCTTACCACCTTTGTGACGAATATATAACCTCCGTTTCCCACATTCGCGCCTGGAAAATTGGAATCGCTGCTAAGACGATAAGAGACTCCATTTCCGCGAAGACGCTATCGCGATCTTCGAAGGCGCTAACTTCGATGATGCGGTTAACGAGTTCGTAATAATATATTCGACGAAGCTCGCGGCGTATCATACTAGTTCCGGAAGTGATGAGACATTGAGCTCACGGTGTGGCTGCAGCGAGCGAAACTTTCTGAAGATTCACAGTTTCTTGAGAGAGAAAGAGATAACTAATTTTTTGTTTTAATTTGCGATTTGTGCTTGCAAACTTGAGCAAACAAACAATATAATGCGACGAAAGACAATGATAAAAAACAAATTTATCAACATATATTAACCCGGGAGTAGTCGCGCCATTTTTTTGTGCGTAAACGGTCGCATGGGGTGTTTTTTTACACCCCAGTTAAAAATCATTATTATTCATCACATATTAAAAATTAATGATTGTTTTATAATTTATTAAGAACTAAGGACATTATGGATATAAATTTAATTAATATTTTC
>QVOB01017715.1:0-24220 GCA_014839585.1 Pseudomyrmex concolor | reverse complement strand
TACGTGTAATTCAGAGGAAAGAGAATTTTTAGAATTTATCTTCAATTCATTTGTTATAAATTCTAATTTAGAGTAAAATATTCAATGTTATTTCTGCAGTGTTTGCTGCATTTTAACATTTTTTACTTCGTATTATTGTTAAAATATTTTTTTTTTTAATGAAGGTAAATAGAAAAATTGATTGAATAGAAATATTAAAAAGTAACGAATTATTTGATTTCGCATATGAGTTCTCGAATATTAGCACTAAAACCTTAAAAAAGTAAATACAAAAGGATTACACAATTTTATATAAATACTTTTATATAAAATGTGTGTATATATATATATATATATATATTATATATATATATACACACGCATATTTCCGCACGAACATCCTGCGAACGGCTCGTAGACACCATATATATACTTTGTTGAATACTTTTACTGTTGTATTTTTCTTTTTTATTACATTGTGACATTTTTCCGTTCGATTTTATATTATATTTCCGATTTGAGTTTCTCTACACATATGCAATTGTTATACATAGTTCGAGAAACAAACGGAGAATATGACAATTATGAACATAATTATTTTCATAGTAGGGATTATGTGTACTCGTAGACTCTTAAGGCGACTTAATCCAGTTCCACAAAACACTGGAATTATACTCGTAAGCTCGTGGAAAGCCGTTTAGTCTTAACTGTTCTGGCATTGTTATTTTTCCCCCGCACTTTGATCCTCAGCAACTTTTGCACTCTGAAATAAAAATAATGTAAGAAATACACACAAAAGTGTTGTTCTTACATTATCTAACGACAGTTATTAAACATTACTCATGCAAGATTTTATGCAAATATTAACTGATGATTTATGTGTATTATTATTTATACCGATATTAATAATTTATATGTGTATTAATTTCTCTATGTAAATATTCATTTACGCACACGTTTAAAAAATATATTTCGCACACGTACAATTCAGCATATTGGCTCGTATTGACCGTAAATTATCTACTGGTTGATTTATATGTGTTGCGATATTGAATCGAGATCGTTGGGGAGTTATGTGATTTTTCTTTTGAGATTCACATAAAATAGAAAAATTAAACATTTTGACAAAGTCACGTGTGTGACATGATATTCTCTTTATGATAATGTTAATTTCTACACAAGTCAAAATGGTTCCTGTGAAAGTGACATAGTTACATTATATTACTTGCTTGTTTTTAGGAAAGGATTTTGTATCACCTTTCTGTATTAACTTTACTTCGATCGGCGCGCGGCGTTCCACACTGAAAAAAGAGTTTTGTTGAGATAACCAAAATTTGGTAAATCGAACCAAATAAAGTGTTTTGGAAACCAAATTTTGGCTGAGATTACCAAATTTTTGGTAATCTCAACAAAACTGTTTTTTTTTGTGCAGAAATATCAGAGAAAGCATTTCTAACTGCTTTAATGAACTTTCCGAGTTATAGCCTCTCAAAGATCGCCCGTCTTCGAAGATATTGCGCGGTTGGTTGGTCGGAAAGTACAGTAATTTTATTACGTAACTTTTTACACCTTATTTTTAACCGACTCTTGAAGTCGCGATTTATTTGCAGAGAGAAAGCTGGCTTTTTACGCCGACGAGCGGAAACTTGATGTACCAGTTACGCCAGACACTTTTCAATTTGTTCGTATGAATAAAATATCTAAATATTCCACTCTTATGAGGGGAAGAAAAATTAAATGTAAATTTATTCTTTTCGATTTTGTTTTATCTATCTATCGTTAGAGCCTGAATTCCGATCTATATGGATATTTATAAATCATATTCTTACAAGTAGATCATCTCGACATGTCTTAGAAAAAATCTCTTTCTTTCTTTCTCTTTCGCGTCTTTTTTCTCGCTACATAATATTCCACAAAGCAGCGTTCTCGCATAGATCTCTATCATCCCATGCATCGAAGAAGGAAACATAGAAGAGTAATCCCCGGACGGGAGATGCGTCGCGTCGCGGTGTTATCTTTGCACGTGTGGGTTTCGGCCGACGAAGCGTCTGCTTGCAAATTACACCGGTCGCCTGAAGTGTCCGAGTTTGTTCGTCCGAACTTCGCCGCGCCCGCGTGCATGTGTCCCGCGCGCTGCGTGTTGTACGCGCATACAGTGTCCTTTTCGCGTGTCTCGTCGTCCGCGCTCCGGACGAAAGAGACACCGCGGAGACGCCGACACACGATGGCGATGTGTTGGTCCCGACCTCGCAATTTCCTACACACAACTTCCAACAGTTCGTTTCAACTTCCGGGACACTTATAATTGGTTTCCTGATACTGCGGCGCCGAGAGAATGAGGGGGAACACGAGATGCGCAGATTACGAACAAGAAAAGAGACGAATTGCACGCCCGCGGGCAATAGAAGTCCAAACGGCGGAATGATATGTAATTTCTAGCTCGTGTAAAATGTCGGTGAGCGTAAAGGATCTTGTGCTGCGCGAGAGAACCAAAATTGAAAGAAAGAGAGAGAAAGAAACAAGTTTCCACACAAAATATTTTGTTAATTTTAGTCTCAGGAATCTCGCGCTGCTCTCTCGCTGTTTGTGTTTTATGCATGCACAATTTTTATTGTATTTATTTCACGCGTCATGCAGATAGGTAATTGTGCGCTACAAACAAGTTTAATTCAACTACAGAGTGTACTCCGATTGATTTCGTGTTCGATATGTTTGTACGGACGTTAATTTTCGATATCAATCGTAATCCGGTTGTTAGATACGTTCGCTTGAATTTTCAGTATAACAATGACAAATATTTGGGTTGCGCGCATTTCTGTATCATAAATCCGCATTTAACACCAAATGCACAGCGCGAACTGACAGAAATTTTGCGGTGAAAGAACAAAAATGCGGAAAAATCAAAGAATCAAAAATTTCTGACGCTTGTCGATATATCTGACTATTGTATTATACGTTTTCTCGCACTGTGATAAAAGTGTGCGCGAAAACGTTTCGCGCGCGTACAACAATCAAATCGTATATATTCTGCCGGGAAATTTACATACATCGTTGAAATATACGCGAAAATGTATGTAATTTCAGCATGATAAAGTACAACAGAGGCTCCCGAAAAAGTATATTAATAGCGAAATAAAAATTACGGTGTTTCATGAAATATAATTTGCAACTTATATTTATAATACGCGCATGTAAATACAAATTATTTTTAATGAATAGAATTTAATTAACGCGGACATAACCGGAAAATATTGCATTATAAAATACGGTAGAAATATTACTAATTTATATAATAATAATAATAATAATAATAATAATAATAATAATAAATGCATACGTACATATATACACGCGAATGTAAAATATACACATGATATTTTGCGGGTTTAATTAAAAGTAATCAAAGATTTCAGTGGGTAATTTAACACTTTGCAGTTTGGAAAAGTGTGTCTGTTGTCCAGTTTTTTGCGTACATATTTTCTGCAAACTTGATAAAATTGAAAGTTTGCGCACGAAAACGTCGCGGTGAAACGTAAGAGCTATGGGAATATAGGAAGTTGATTGGCTATTAAATTTCCTCTCACAAAACTATACAATCATTTGTTTTTCAATAGCATCTCGCGAGAAAAAACGCCGCTAATACTGCAGGTTCTACGTCCAATCTGTGTAATCTCAGTGATAAATTCGACCAATTATGTACATCGACGCGTATCGCGAACGATTGTGAACAAAGTGTGTTGCCGATTATCGCAGATGCGTGAACTGAAAAACGGCAATGTCGTTGAATTGAAGCTTGCGGCCTGTTTCAAACGTGGTTTAAATCGCGTCGAGAAACACCGGCGCTGCAATTGAATTCGACCGAATTAGTCGTATTCGCGGGGCTGTCGCAAGAAGTAAATTGCGTGTCTCTCGCGATTGTTCTCTTCAGCCTCCTTGAGTTTCTTTGAATTGTTCTCGCGTCGCTGCGGTCCTCGCATAGCTGTTGTCTCTTTGATTGCCGTGGGAAACGGAATGTTTCCTCCTTTGAGGAAGCGACATTTAATCATTTGTACGAGCGCTCCTAGACAGATCGGTAAATCAATATAATGTCGCAAAGTCAATACACTGTTAGCAACGTTTGATGGCCGCGCCAACAGGCGACGACGAACGTTTTCCCCGAGCGAACATTTACGCGATAATTTATCGTCTTGAGTTTGCGAATTCCGAGTTTTAGAGTGTGGTAGTTGCGCGGAAGAAGCGCGCAACTACCACAAACAAAATCTCTTAAATTAAAGATAAAATAAAATTCGCGCGGGAGAAAATCATAGTTAATTTTTATTTTCTCGTGTAAAATGATTTGTAATCAAATAAATTCAAAGTAAAATAATAACTAAACTTTGTTAATTAATGCTATGTAAAAAAATATAAAAATGTCTCCACCAGCTTTTAATTAACAAATGTTTGATTATCGCGCGTATAACAAAATACAGCTCTTTCTCGCGAACGGAATCTTAAAAATATTCCCGCGCATTTTGCGAGACGGTTCACCGTAATTCCTGACATAAATTACACGTTAATAGTCGCCGCCACTGTTAGACGTTAGACGCTGATAAGACAAAATAAGATTTCCATTCTCATCTCGCCGTCTCTTGTTTTGTCGCCCGTTCTGTATCCCGGCATCTATCTTTTCTGAGCCCAGTCGACGTTTCCCATCAGTGTTACTTCCGCAGGAAGCCGGTGGAAGTACCTCGTCGACGACGAAAACGACATGCACGTCACGGTGCAGTTAATCGACCACATCCTGCGATTGTCGGTAAGACAATTTTCGCCTCGGAGAGAACGAAGCGCGACGCGACGAACCGCAATGGCGTCTCGTTTGTAGTGACGGAAGGTTGTATGTAATGAGAAACTGGCACTCGTCTCTCTCTCTCTCTCTCTCTCTCTCTCTCTCTCTCTCTTTCTCATTCTCATTCTCATTCTCATTCTCTTTCCACATCGCTCGATAGAACGACAAAAGCTTATATAATGGCCAATCCGTCATTTCTGAGCAAACTACGCGGTTTCTGGTGCTAGAACTTCGCGTTTCGCCAAATCGACAATAATATTTGCCTCGAGTTATGTCTCTCTAAGTTTTCGTCGGCAAAAATCTCCCGAAATCGATCAGGAAATATTATATCGCAGCTCGCCGAGGAAAGTTGAAATAGAATACGCGTATGACATATCTTTCTACTATCTCCGAGTTGGAAAATCAGATCAACTGTCCTAGTTTCGAGAGATATCCATACACTTCGTCTTTCTGAAAGATTCGGTCGAACTTTTGGTAAGTTTTTTTTTCTTTTTTTTTTTTTTTTTTTGCTCCGACTCGTCGGGATAAAATAAATTCGCATTGACGTAGACGCGGAAATATTTTCTGTTCAAGTTACAAGATGGAAGGACGCTTATATTCTTTCGATATAATATAAAACGCGCTCCGTGTACAACAACTACAATTCGTAAACTGTACTTCAGTTCGCGAAGTTTGAAATTGTGTCAATGACGAATAGACGCAATTCAATATATGAGACTATCTCTCTCTCTCTCTCTCTCTGTCTGACGCATTTAATTAGTCGTTGATTAACGGATGTCCGTGGTGCCAAGGGGTAGCATGGGACGGCAGGTGTATAGATGCAATTGGTGGGTCCGGCAGCAACGGGAGAGATCGCAGAGATTGCTTGATCGGATTAGTACGTACGCTAAACCGTCTAGTCGCTATTCCTCCCTCTGTATCGATCCACGAACGATTAATTTCCGTTTAGACGATGGTCTCAGGTGTACTAGTACTCGTTATGGATACCAAACATTCGCTGTTCGCTGTTGTCCTTTGTCAACAAATATCGTTTATTCGATATTGCGAACTTCCATGTATGTATAGGGTGACGTTTCGTTTGAAATTGCTCTAACAGTAAGAAACTCTCTCTCTCTCTCTCGATTTTTAAAGAATATTTAATGAACAACGGAAACAGATGAAAAAAATAACGCGCGCGCGCACAAAGAAGAGAAGGTTATTATATGAACGGATTATTGAAACGGGAACATGTATTTTATGATAATAAAACGATTCAAAAAAGCAATAAGCTGACTGACATTACTGAGCTCAAAGGATTAGAGAGTAATCTTTCGGGAAAATATTATTGTTCGGACTCGCCTATGCAGGGAATTTTATAAATTCCATCTTCTCATTGATTCTACTCGATATATAAAGCTGGTATATATGTATATACATATACATGTATTCTATATATTGTATATAGCTGCGAAATAATATCCAACTTGTACCTGACTGATCAAAAGACAGATCGGCAGCGTAATTTGAAAAAAAAAAAAAAAAAGAAAAAAGAAATCGGGTGCGGCTTGTGTGTGCGCGGGTCGGGAACCAAAGGGAAATATTCAACGTGGAAGAAGAATAAGTATCAAAGGGAATGACAGAATTGCTGAGACGCGGATCGAAAGTGGATCGTATGCGCAGACTTTTAGAATTCTTTCTCAGGCATATGAGGACCTTTGTTTGAGCGGGAACGAATAGAATATGTATTTATACATATCGGAAATATTTAGTTCTGATATGTATGCACTTTAGTATACTGTACATATATGTATGTATATGTATAAAAATGCTCTCGATATCGTACGAAGGTTTTTGTATTTAGTTGACGACAAAAAAACGCTAGGAAAAAATAGAGAATCGCGACAATACATATTCATGTAATAAAAGTTATTATTTTTTTTGTTCAAGTGCAAAGAACACTCGCAAGTGAAAATATGCAGGGAAATACGCATTTTCTGAAAGCTGGCAGCGGCGCAAACGAAACTGTCAGTTTCCGAATTTTTTTTTTTTTTTTTTTTTTTTTACCGTAAAATCTGCAACCGCGTTCGCGGATTCATAAACCCGTTTGATTGAAACGAATTTTAATCATTGCGCGTGAATCAGTAAAGATTTCTCTACATCTCTGAACGATGATAGCAGTTTTTTAACGCAAATATATAACCTGTGTGTTATATATTTTTCTTGTTTTATCTGCAGAAAATACATCCCGCAATGCTTAACCGTGTAAAGCGTTAATGTTGTAGTTAAGTTTAAACGAACTTGTTCTTCCACATCGCATTATCGCAATAATTGTGCGCTTAAGTAGTTTCCATTGTTAGAGGCAACTAGTGTGGTGCTCGATCGGGACTATAGGATATTTGCATTTACGAAGTACCTCACTTAGGTACAAGTTTGCATCTCTAGTTGTACTTGACCTGAATCGCTTACAGGCGAATAGCTGTGATTCCGCGGGGACACGCAAATCGACGTTATTATTGTACATAAAATCTTCTACACGCGAGCTTATTTGCGATTTCGATACTCGTTTCTATTGCTTCTCTTTCTCTTTTATTTCGAGTAGTGTGTTCATTTGCGGGTGATGTGTATGTATGTGTGTGTGAGTACCTTTGTTCTTGCTCTCGAAATATCTTGTTTTTAAAACTACATTAATAATCGTTACAATGATTACATTAGAAACTATTTTTTTCTTACATTTGAACATGCGCGTGTTCACATTTCAAAACCTCAAAATTCTTTTCACGGAATATGTCCATTGAAAGATAATCACTTTGCCACTCGAACGCGCAAACATACTACATTGTGTGTCAGTATCGCGCGTGCCGCCGACCGTTGAGAAAATTTCAAAACGATCTTTCCTAACGCGGGATGAAGAAAATCGTCGTCAGTCGCGAGCGGCTTGCGCCGCTGTGCAATCTCCGTTGAGAATTTATGATTACCCTTCCCGGGCGTGAGATGCTTTACGTGACCGGAGTTTTCAATGGTCAGTATCTAATGGCTGAAACCCTCCTCTCACGTTTCTCGCTCGCTTACGATCGAGTGGAGCGCGCGGCCACGCAGAGTTGTAAAGGGTGAAAACGTTCGCCCGGCAGTCGCTTTTTACCGCGGTAAATTTGCCGAGGTTTTCCAATTTCGATACGTTCGCACTTGCATTGCCACGTGTGTACTCGTGGCTTCATCCTTTCCGACTGCAAGATCCTCGCCGAAAATATAATGCGATCGTCGTCCCCTCGGAGCGCAAAGGTTGCGCCAATATCGCGGAAACGGAGCGCTGAGAGTCGATAGAGAGAAAGAGTGAAAGAGTTGGAAACGAGAGAGAGAGAGAGAGAGAGAGAAAAGTGTGTGCAGCGTGAGAAAAAATTCGATACGCCGCCGAAGCGGCGTCTTTTCCCCGCAGCCATAGCGCGGTCCGGAACGAGCGGCTTTAAACCGCTTTCGAAGAGTTATTGCGATTCCTTCGCTGCGATTTCACGCTACATTCGCTGCCACTTCCGCCGACTTACCTCTTTTCCTTGTTCTTCCCCGCGCGTCGTCTACCCTTCGATCCGCGTCTCGTAAAATACATTCCTAAAAAAAAAAATTAAGAATGTGCGTACTCGCGTATTTATTTTTTGCACGAAGTTCTTTTGTCATCTCAATATTTAACTCTTGATACGACTTTTTTTTACGTAGATAAATATTGAATTTAAAGCGGCAGAGTTTTTATATATATATATAAGTTTGCTTTTTCTCTTCTCTAAAACCGGTATCTCTATTTTTTATACGATAATAGAGTATTATCGTATTATTTTTACCATGTTGTATTTCTCTTTCTTTTTTACAAATGGTTTTTTGTAAAATTTTCATGTTTTCAATGAAAAGTCCTCATCAATTAGCGGACGATCTCGTTCAATAAACTACGATCTCTTAATTGCCGCGAATTCAAAATGGATTTTGGCTCAATCCGCGAACTCTTAATTGCCGCATTATTTTCGATTTACATGGTGCTTTCGTGAAACGACAAAACAATGGATAACAACGGCCTTGCGAACGAGGATCAGAGGATAATGTTTAAGAGCTGGTGAAAAGCGGCGTGTAATAGTGGATCAACGAAAAATGCGCGTATTTTCACAACGTACAATGGGGAGCGACAGTCGCCGCCGCCGCCGCTGCCGCCGCCGCTCGCCAGAGTCGTCGATTACAGCCCAATGTAGGGTGCTTAATAATTCGAATAATGCCAACGTCGATAAGTGAGGCGGATGGAAATACGAGAGGACAGTTCATGGAAACGCGCTCGGTCCGGCGCGGCGTAGCTCGCGTTGCATGGAGCAGATAGCCGGAAACTATTTCACGGTTAATGGCAGAGTTATGCACTTACGAATCATAAATTCCATCACGGGCCGCATTTGCGGCAGCAAACCGCCTACGTAACTCGTCGCTGCTCTCTCTCTCTCTCTCTCTCTCTCTCTCTCTCTCTCTCTCTCTCTACTTGATCTCGTGTTCTCCAAACTGATCAACTCGATCTCGCTGTCCTTTCCGATATCTGGCGTGATTAGTGGTCGGCAAGCTGCGCGTGTGCATTTGCTGCTGTTGCTGCGGCGTGTTGCATTGCGCGAGCGTTTAGTCGTTTCGAAGATACGATGTGACAATTTCATCGCTATGGCGCTTCCCCTTCCCCCGGACGAAAATGTTCATAAAATACAAACGGACTCGATCGAAGCGCGACACGAGATAACCGGTTGACAAACAAATCGCTACGTGTCTACAGTATCGACAAGTAGACAAAAGTACAATTTTAGGAAGCTTTGGGTAGCCAGCGCTTTTGTATCGGATTACCGTTAAATCGAACAGTTGCCGAAAGTTCGCGCGGGGTATCCGTATACGGAAGATCGGATAAGAGCACCGAGATCAATTGCGTATACATTTATACAATAGATACGTTTCTCGTACACTACAGAGTCTGTCTCTTCTAAAAATATTCTATCTTTTGTATTTTATATTTTGCAAAAAACATGAAAAAATTATAAACGACAAAGTTGTTTTTTTTTTAAACAACTTGTTATTTATTTTTAATGTTAGGAGAATTAATATTTTAAACAATTCGAAATAGTTACGTAAAAAACAGAGGTAAAAAAATTATTAAAATATACTATGTTTTTCTTTCGTTATAACCTTGACATTTTCCATGTTTGCGTTGTCGTGTGTCAGAAGCAAATATACATTGTCATATATTTGAGTATATTTTAGAAATATAATATGTATGCATGTATATATGTATATATGTATATAAGCTTAGACACTGACAACTGACAACAATATTACTCGCGACGTTTACCTTATTTCTTTATTACAAATACACATATTTTATCGCGCATGACGTTATATCTTTTACGTATAATAAACAATGTCACGTTGTTTAAAAAAAGATAGAGAAATGTAGTCTTGTTTGCGACAATTTAATTCTAATAAATATATGATATTTTTAAAAAGAAAACAGAAAGAGAGAAAAAGAGAGAAAATTTATAACTTTAGATCTTGTTACTGTATAACAAGATCTAAAGCGGAGTATACTAAAGTAGGATAGAGAGAAAGAGAGAGAGAGAGAAAGAGAGAGAGAGAGGAAGAAAGAGAGAACTTGACGCAATCACGACGGATCTGCTCGATATCGTCGATCTGCGTGCGCACGCATGGGAAAGCCGCGATTAAGAAGTAATGTATCTAGATGAGAAACTATTTTCTAAGTTTCTCCAGCAATCCGTCTCATTACGCCAATGATACGCCCGGTACGTTCAATATCAGTATCTCCGTGTTCATCCAGGTTTAATCGTAGCGATTACATTCAGCTTCGAATTTCCGTGCTGATATTACAGCGAATTACGGGGGCAGCTGAACAGATATGTATGCGCGCGTTTGTGAAAACGTTCTGTAAATACGCAATGTTGCTCGGCTAAGGATTAAATGTACACACACGTTCACCGGTTATCTCGACGATATGTGCATAAAATTATTTACGGAAGTGATCGTGAATACGTTACATTATTTAAGATAAAACAAAAATAATCAATAGTAGTTCTACAAAATTTAATATTTATATCCGCGCAGCAATATATCGAGAGAGTCAATAGGATTTGTGTTAAATTCACGTCTTGCGGGAAAAGATCATCGATCAGGGAGCAAATTCACACTACTTGGCAACACACGTTATTCGCCTCGTAACGACACGGTTGAGTGAAGTGCTCGATCGTCATAATTTATGCGCAATGTATAATACACCTACGTTTTACGATCCTCTTATATCGCAACGTTCGCGTTAACTATCTCGCTAAGATGTTAGACGAGGGTGGTATAGCGGATATGCAAAGGTGCGCGGCGCGTTAGACGGGAGCGAAATTGCTTGTTCCACGACGGCAATCTCTGCTCTAATTTATTGACCGTCGGGTGTATATCCCGTCCTCATACACTTCGGCGAAAAAGATGCGGCGCGTCTTATATATGACGCCACGCAAAATTGTTTTAATTAAAGAAAAGTAGAAACGAACAAAAACAAGCGGTGATTTTTCACAGTTTCGAATTTCATTGAATGGACTGTGATAGTTTTTTTTTTTTTTTTTTTTTTTTTTTTTTTTAATTAAAAATGTAATATTCGATAGATTACAGCCTGCGGCTCCCCCGCGCTATACATTCCGAAGTAAAATTGTTAATATCGGTGATCCAAAATAAAGTTTGCCGTAAACAAACTATGCATTGCAGAAACTTGCGCCGTGGCATAAACGGCGGTGTAAATTATTTATACATACAACTTATATGTGCATTGTTTGGTTTATATTTCTGTATATTTTTCACATATCTATCTATAACACGTATTTTGCTGCTTGGTGAACAAACGTCGAAAACTATTATAATTTTCTTTTTTTTAAAAAAAAAAAAAAGAAAAAGAATAGTTTCAAATGTTTCGTGAAAAAAAAACTTATCGCGACAAAATATTTTTCGACAATGCAGATTTGCAGACTCACGCAAAAACCAGTTTTACGCGCGCCGATGCAATTGTCGCGCCAAACTTGCGCTCATAATCGCGACGATTTATCAAACCATTTTTTTTCTTACGTGTATCGAATTTATATTTTTATTGTTAGTTTTCGAGGGCACATGGTGCGGTGTGATGGAAAAAAGTTCGCAATCCCCTATTCCCTATTCCGCTGTTAACTCCCGCGTTATTTCGTCGCTCGCACACGTCGCATCAAAACGTCGATGTCGAAATATGGGTCGCACCAGAGCAATCAGGATCGAACGATGCTTTTGGGGGACAGTGAGTGGGCAAGCGCGCCGGACCGAGCTGCGTTTTCGCGACTGCGACGGAGAAGGGACACAGTGTCGCCGCCATTCGCCGAATTTTCGTTTTTTGTTGCGTTGAGTGTCACCGGCGCGTCCGAATGCTGCCATTCAGTGAGAAGAAAGCGGCATTCGTGATGTCCGAATTCGCGACTTGATTTTTCATCTTCATTTACGAGCTTGTCTCTCACACGCGGTGTCGTTGCCGTTGTCGAACAAGTGACGTCCGCGCGTTGTTCAAATAAAAAAATGTAACACGCGTAAATTTTCACTACACAAGTAAAATGTATTATGTACTATTGTTTCTTAAATAATTTATTAAACAAGCGAGTATCGAGTAATCAAAACGTTAATACATACACAATTTAAAATTTATAGAATTTATAAATATCGGGAGATATCGGATATATGCCTATTATTAATTGCCAAATAATGATATTCATGTATCGTTCCCAAAATATGACAAGCGGATCGTTTCAATTTTTGCGCCGTATTAATCTTGAATACTTCGCATCACGCCCGCATATCGGCGCGGTCGAAGCGACGAAATCGCGATTTCATAGTCCATCAAAACTCGATCTCGCGCGCGTCGCAGTCGTACATTTCAAAATTCGTACCCGACCCGCTGATGGCACCGAAATCCACAGCCTGAGCGCACGTATGCAGGCCCATTTGCCCGAAACGCGAAATTATTGGTTTCAAGCTCCTCTGATCCGCTTTCTCTCGTTGCTCTCTTTTGTCTTCTATTCCCTATCTATCTTGCATTTTTCTCTTTTACCTATTTCAAACCCGTGGTTCTTCCTTTTCCGTCTCCTCATCCGCGCGCGCTCTTTGCTCGCCCGAAATGGCATCCATTTTTGTTACCTCATTTTTGCCGTCGAATCTTTCGCAGCCAGTTTGTCGGGCGTCAAATTCATCCTCGTCGCCGTTTCGCGGAAGGAAGCTAGCTCCCGCTCTGGAAACAGCGTCAAAAAACGATTATAGCGAGATTAACAATAACGATATAACGTTTCTACGCCGATCGATACGCGCGGAAATGGTTTTCATCGGCATGACCTGGATTCTCCTAGTGTGTGCGTGTGTGTGATGTTTGATATTTGATGTTCGCATCGGAACTTGCGCGATGATAAATAATGCCTTTCTCTCCCTCATATTTTAGAGAAAGCTCGTATCTTGCTGTAATTGGAATCATTATAATGATAATAACGACACACATATGCAATGTGTATTATAATAACCAAGAGAAAGAGAGAAAACGCGCTTATATTTTTCGTTATTCAATAATAAGATCGTTTATTATTCACTAATGGATGTTGCGCATTATTACCATCAGGTATTATCTGTTAACGAGATGTTTCAGTATGATTAAAAAAAAACAAAAATCCAGTAAAAGCCTCGTTCTTAAATTAACGTTTCGCTATAAAATTATACATAAATTATCGCTATTCATAATAAACGAAACGTGTTTTTAACGCGCGACGTAAGCGGATCTGCGGTAAAAGCTCGCCGGTTTCCACCGGTTAAGCGACGGTCTCTTCGTTGTCTCCTAAATCCTTAGAGGTGGGTCTGAAATCGTTCCGTAAGATCGATTGCGGCGTGCCCGGGCGCAAGGATTCATTTCGCGGCCAGACGGAAATGCAACACCCCCTTTTCGTATTCCCACGGAAGGAGCCATTGGCCGTTCGTTCAGCCGTAAATCGTTTCTCGACCTCGATTCCCCCGTAATTACTAGTTCCTCGAGGCTCCATTATATTAAGCCCAGGCGTGTCACGCTGTGTCGAGCACCGTCGAGATTCCCGGTTAGTGCTCAGTACGTTGCCGGCGAATCCCCCGATGTAAATTGTATTACCGGTGCCGTGTTCGCCATCGCGTAAATGTAATACTAATGACTTCGGCGCGGATAATTAGCCGGAATGGCGTAATTCCCGAAACGAAATGAGCCGCGCGTAAGTCTTTGCCTTTTGACTTTCGTTCCTCCATGTGTTCCACCGCCTCTCGTTCTCTCGATACTGCTCGAAGTTTCTCGTTTTAACGCCGATACAATATATCTCGAGCTCTTCCCTCATCTGACGCGCAAAGTGTAATTCCCATCGATGCGGAAATTTTACGTAAGTCTGTTCGATCTCGCGGTTTTCACGCGCGAGATGCACGCCGAAAAGGAAAACAACGAACGGATCCGGACGTCGTTTTTCTTTGTTTTTCTGTTGCCGAAGAGAAGCTTCAGGAGTCCCGACGTTGTCCGGAAACCGATCCAAATGTTCCTTGATTTAATGCCGCCGGCTAATCCCAAATCGGCGACTCTCCAGCTCTCTGAGATCTCACGCCAGACGACGATAAAGCAAGCTACTTAATCCGCCGAGGTACGTGAGATTTATGGTTCAAGGATTGGCGAAATCATTGGCCCCGACTACACCGGGAATATCTTTAAGCGGGTTCGCGCGCGGGGTTTCCGCGAAAGCAAACGTAAGATTTGAAATATGTCTCGCTTTTGTCGTGAAAACAGAGAGTACATTATTCTGAATTCGGCTGCAGTCGACGTCAGTCTTGTTGAATCGCACGTATCTCTGCACGTATTTTCAACTAAATAATCACACGCGTCTGCATAATGCGTAATTGAATCTCGCATGTTGCTGGTTTCATTGCCTACGTGTACAATTTGCAGTGATATAACGCGATAACACAATTGAACGAGACGAGTTTCTCTGAAAATATCTCTGGGATTTTCTTGCTAATTGTATTTTATTAAATAATTTAATATAAAATGCGCAGACGATTCGAGACAAATAAATATAATAATATTTTATTTTCTCAAAAACCGCAACTACCATATAGAGAATCCTCACTTTTGACAAG
This sequence comes from Pseudomyrmex concolor, assembly GCA_014839585.1. Lineage (NCBI taxonomy): Eukaryota > Metazoa > Arthropoda > Insecta > Hymenoptera > Formicidae > Pseudomyrmex > Pseudomyrmex concolor. The sequence continues at coordinate 9,240 of QVOB01017715.1, read as the reverse complement.
TGAGCAAACAATATTTCACGCAAGTAGTCTTGGACTTGCAAATATAAAGAAGAAAGATCTACGCCTGCGGAGTCGAAAATAAACGCGTTCTCGCGCCACAACCCACGTCAATCGGGGAGGAATATCCCGGACGTCAAAATCGGCGCGGTGTTAGCTCTATCCGGGGGAGCAAACGATATTACTTAACGCCGTAGATCGCACGGGCGATCTCTGGAGCGATCGATAATGTCGAGCGCGTATTCTCCGAGGAAATCCCGGAGGCGGCACACGTCCAACTCCAGACGCCCACGACAAGGTAACCCCTTCCCCTTAAAGCCGTCGCCGTCCACTTTTCTTTCGTATTTTTCGCCAGCTGACGACCGTTTCTCGACCGTCCCTCGGGAGATACACCGCGACTTCGGTTGCCGTTAACCGTATAACTCGCGCGTTTTGAAGGAGGAAGAGATGCCGATAGAACGGGGGAGTGATAGATGATGCGAAAAACGGAAGAAAGGATATTTAGAGGGAAGGAAGGAATAAAGTATATTTCGGACACAAACGGGAGACGAAGCGAAGGAAGGAAGCAGCAGGTGGACGAGAAGAGGAAAAAGAAAGAAAAAATAGAAAAGCCACAGCAGAACGTTGACACCTCGCGCGTATGCACGAGGCCTACTATCCATTATTTATAGCGACTTGTCGGAGAACAAACAGAACAGGGCGAATTGTTGAGTCAAAGTGTGTCTACAGTGTCCTGAAATACGGCCGAGATTCGGAAAAGCGGCAAGCGGCTTCATTTTTCTACCGTTTGTTTTCACCAGTGTCAACGTGTGTGCTTTTCGCTTCTCTCACGACGACGATTTTCTTCCGAAATAAAAGAATAAAAAAAAGTTACGCCCTCCGTTCCCTTGTTCGACTGGATTTTCACGGGAAAGACGTCTCGCGTTTGAAGCGTCCCCTGTTCGAACGTGTACTATCATTCTCAAGTATCTCTTGCCGAGACAAGACACATACACACACACACACACATACGTACAGACACACATCGACGTAACGATTTTCGACGAGGATTCGCGTCTTCGTCTCGAGTGCTCGTCGAACATAATTCAACTGTTCTGTGTCAACAACAATGATTTATACCACCACTCTTACGTGTGTTCATGACTAAATGCATTTGGATTTTTTTTTCTTTCCGACGAGGCAAATTGAATTTTCTCAAGAGTTAACGTTTTTCCGATAAAGACGCGTCACAGCGTTAATCCCGTCTTCTCTTCTCTCCCTCACACATCCATCAAACGGCCGTCTTTTCCCGCTGTCACGTCGCGAGCTCGTCGCGACGATTATTGTCGGGAGAAACCCGAGTCGAGATTATCCCGAAAAGCAGCGGATACAATTTTCCGTCTCAGTCAGTCTAATTTCGTTTCCCTCGGATCTCGACGTGTATATACAAATACGTACGAGAGCGCGAGAGGTTTTGCAATTAATCCACTGTTACGTCCAATTCTCGTCTCGTTGGTGGTCTTGCGCGTGCCTACGCGCAGCAGCTTTGTTTTTTTCCTCGGGAATATTTTGCGTCGGAGAGAGAAGAGTTCCGGGATAATCCCAGTTGGAACGTTAAGCGGGATCGTCGCGTGTGCGCGTTACGATCTCCTCATGCCGAGGACCGCGGGGAAAAACGCGCTCAGGCCATCGTCCGAGAAAAGTGGAAAGTATTCTGTCGCGCAGCGGAGGAATTCTCACGTGGCTTGTAGGTTGCGATGCCGCCGTTGCGCTCCTTACGGGGCTATAAGGCGCGCCGCGCGGTCTCCTCAGAGATTTTTACACGCTCTCTTCCTGAGTCCGCCGACGGGCGTGTGGGTTTCCGCGCGTATAAGGTATCGCGCATATATGTTGTCGCGAATCAGACATTTGTATTCGCTCTCTTTATGCTGCTTTCGCGAGAGAATCCGTTAGAGTAGTGTCTCGGGTTGTTTCTCCGCTGGCGCTCGAGAATGTTCGAGTAGACAAGTTGGATATTAAATTGGAAATTTTGTGTCGAAATTTTATTGCGATTTTATGAAAAATTTCAGCGAGCACGTAGTATGTATATACGAGTTGGAGAGAAAAATAGCTGTTTAAATTAATAACGCAATTACTGAATGATTTTATATAAAAAATATTTAATACATTATTTAATACTAATAATTAGTTTTTTACATTTTAGTGCAGAGAGTGATCGATTTTTCCGAACAAAATTTGTATAGTCGCGTAAAACTTCTTTTTCACGCAAGTTTTTTTTTTTTGTTTCAATATCCAATACCGTTCTGCAGTATCAATCTTAATCTTTTTAACTGAAAGTCTTCGAGCGAGAACGTCTCGTTCTTATCTGGCACAAAGGCAACCAATTATGTCCGGAACATCTTTTCGAAGAAGAGATTCGCCAGGCAGGCAATTATTGGCGTGTCTGCCGAAAGAAGAGCTCTTCTTCTTCTGCCAAGTACTTTCGTGCACTTCATTGGTCAATGTTCGCTTCTATTCGCGCGAGACAATAGGTTATTTTCCAGGAGATGCAAATATAATGTTGTCGTTGTAGTATTGAACGATTTACGATCTAGTGTGTGTGTGTGTGTGTGTGTGTGTGTATGTGTGTGCGAGAAATTTTTCGAAAGAGACTCCGCTCGTAAGGAAGTTTTCTCATGAGAGACAGAAAATTGCAGAATATTTGCAAAGTTTTCAACAAAATTAAAACTTTCTTCAACGTACAGTCTAGATGTAATTAATTCAAAATGAATTTTAAGCTCTTATTAGACGAATTAGACGCAAAATATATACATATGCGTAATGACATCGTCTCTATTTGAGGAATTAATGTACTAACATATGCGATGTCCAACATCACCGAGCCACTACTCGAACTCTGTCACGCTAATCCGTACGATCTGCGGGTTAATCTCGTTTAGAAACTCACCTTGACATTTTATACGATCCTTCCACCTAGCGAAGTATAACGAGATTACGATATCCAATTACTTCAGCAACGGCAGGAGCTACAAAATTTCATGTCGTTCATCGCGGGTGTAAAAGGGGTGGACGCGAAATTGAAAAATTGCAAAGGCAATAATATGTTTTGTGCAAACAATGCGGGACAAAACGTTGAAATATAATTATTTTACACACACATAGATTATGTTAAAATTATTCATGTAAGATTAAAAAAAAAAAATTATAGTTTACTTGTGTAATTTGATTAATTAAAACAACATAATAATTAAGGTCTTACGTAACGTTTTTATTCGGTAGGAAAATGAACGCGATCTTGCAAATTCTGAGAACAACAAAGTTTTATTAAATTATCAATATTAGAATTTGTAAGACGAATTAAATATCTCTCCGTGTTATCAAGATGGTCGTGCATTAAATTTTATGTTTGCTAGAGCAATATACTGTATTCTGTTTATAGCAAATTCAATATTTATGTTTACACTTAATCTGCAATAAATTTAGCATAAAGTGATCAAATTATATATGGAATTGTTTATTCAATCGTGTAATATAAACATTGATCGTTTCGCGATGTACTGCATGTTAATAAATAGTCTGTATGTGTGTGTCAGCAGCTTGTCATGTTATAATAAATTTAATATTTGCGTCGTGCGCGGATTACGGCAATTACTTCTCCACTTTACGTGACATTTTCCATTTCAATTTATCTGTTTTTTTTTTTTTTTTTTGCGAAATGTCGTCTATCACGGCTTTCACTGTGATTGCGTTATTTTGTACAAGAACGATTAATCGGTCGGCGACATTATACGGTAATAAGCGGTACATCGTCGCGCGTGCCACCTATTACGGAAACTCGTATTTGTGTCATCAAGTTGTCTGAAACGCAAGAAGTGAATTTATATCGCTGTCACTTCGTGGAGAGATTCTAGGCGAACGGCGACTTCCAAGAAAGTGTACAGTACAAGTGGACATCGCGTCGCTCGGAAAGAAGACGCCGAAGAGCAACACGTTATCGAGACGTTATTTGTGTCAACGGTTTTCTCTCGATACGGCCGATGCACACGCGTTGGCATCGTCGTCGTCGTCGTCGTCGTCGTCGTCGCGAGCAGTAAAGCGGAGATAAAATGGAGACGGGCGGCGGTAATGCGCGTGAAGCCAGACTAAAATGGGGGCTTGATGAGAGAACTTTGCTGAGAAGTCGCGAGCGGGGTCAACGAGGCGTACGGGTCACCCCGAAGTAAATTTAAGTTTAAAGCTGCGAAAGTTACGGCGCCTGATGAGGACATAAAGGTAAGGTGAGAGATCGAGAGTGGGAGACGGGGAGAGTGGGTGGTGATGCTGGTAGTGTGATGAGGCTAAGGGTCAAGTTAGGCAGAAGTTAGGGGTGGATTTCATGCGAGTTCGACGATGGCAGACCACATTTTTCTAAGTTAATTATCGGAACGAGGGCGACGAGGGAAGGAAGTAAAGGGTCCGGGAGGGAAGTTTGCTCCATCAACCGGCTGCTCCCGAAACTTTCGAATCAGTCCTCCGGTTTGTGCAGAGTCTCATCTTTGTGGAACCATGTCGAGTATTTCCCATCGCTTCTCCTCTCCATTAGACGCTTTCCTTTGAAATGGAGAAACGAGAGTTTTCCCTTTGTCGAATTACACGGGAGCATCTCTTTTCTTAACGCGACTGCAAGGATCTCATTTTTTCCCCTTCTCTCTCCTTCTCTTCCTCGCGTGTGTTATACAGTACGGTTTTTATAAATCTCTATCTCGTAAAGAAAAATATGTGAAATATTTCATCCGTTACACCTTTTAAATATTTTTCACGTATTTTTCATATATTTATATTTTTTCTGTAGAGAATAAAACAGAAGCTACGCGATTTATTTGGAAGCGTATTATTATCATTAACGCAAAATTATTTTATCAAGCTTTATCAACTTAATTTCACTTTTTCTCTTTAGTGAAATATATAAGTCTCTTATGAGTGTTTTATTTTGAGAAAAGTCATTTTACTCTGAATTGATTTAATAAATAAAACTTTTTACTTTTTTAAGAAGAGATGAAAAAGATATTTCTACTAAGTTTTTTATGCACACATTGAAGATGAGTTCTTTTCCATACGACCTTTTCTAATTTAATGCAATAAAAAAAATCTCAGCTCTATAAAAACCGTAATTCTATAAGAATTTTTGTAGCTGGAGTTTTGTGGTCAAACTTTCACACAGTTCGCGTCATCGTTTCAACACACTCTACCTTGTCGCAAAACGTGTATCGAGAGAGTGATTATACTATTTTAACTGTGATCGTTCGTGAAGTTTGCTCCACCCGCTAAGTCATATCACTATTTCAACACACAGTCCGTATATTATCATCACTCACTCTCTCGATGCCTCTTATGCATATTCCTTCGCAGTTCGACCATGTGTGTGCGCATATATGTACGTTTTACCGAAACGTAGTTCGATGCACATCGAACTTTGAATTATCCCCGACAGAAAACATCCGATAGACATTCTACAGGTAAACTCGACTGCGAGCGGGATTTTCGCGAAGCGGATTTCGGGATTGCTTTGTACTCGATAGCGTGCATCGTCTTGATAGGTTCGAGGATTTTTCTAGCGCACGGGCAAGATACTCTTTGAATATATTTAGAGAGAAAGACACGCGGGATATATATATGTATATATCTTCGCGGATAGAGTAATGGACTATCTCTCTTTCTGTGTCGTGCAAAATTTTGTCAAGTGAACTCAGCGTAACAATCGAACCTGTCTTCGATCTTGCTATATTTGCACGCACCAGTCCTCTTAAGTGCGTTATTCGCAATATTGCGTGTCAATAAGTTCCATCGGTAAATGCTGGATGACATGCCGGTGCGTTCAGTTATCCCGAAACCGTCTTCTCGTGCAATTATTCGCATAATTCGCGCGATCTTGTGATCTTGTAATTTTCATCAGTCTGGCCGTTGTCTGTTTCGTCATCCGCAACGGAGAACGTTATCGCGATCGATCTCTTTGCTTGCTGGTCGCGTGGACGATAGGTATACACCGACCGACGACGCGGTTATTTCTGTTTCTCTCTCTCTCTCTCTCTCTCTCTCTCTCTCTCTCTCTCTCTTTTTCTCTCTTGAATTTATTCCCGCCGAATTTCGGTGTCATAAACCCGGACAGAAACCACCGACACGTCCGTGAATGAAACGTCAGCGATTGTTGACGAGCTCTTCTTTGGCTGCTGTTACCGTGGCGAATCGTAAATCAACAGACATGAATAAATGCAGCGCAGCTCGAGAGAACCCCGCCACGACGTTTTTCGTTTTATTCGCGTGTTCTCACGACTTCTCCTCACGAAGTGATAAAAACGCCAAAGAAATCATCTTCCGAGAAAGCGAAACAAGCCGCGCGACGACGAGTGCGTGTCATTAAAATTCAAACGTAATCTGAGTTAAAACGACGAGTCACGCGCACATGCCTACATATCCCGGGATCGAAGTCGCAAGATCGCACCGACAAGATAGGCCGATGAGCTTCGTGGAATTGTTCGGGAAATTCGTCGCGCGAATACCGACGGTTCCGCGCGGTTTTCTTATTTTTCACGCATCTCTCACACCGGAAAATGTCTATCGGCGTGCATTCGAAGTACGGACTCTTTATCGTTTTCGTGCATAGAGTACAATATTCCGGAGCAGTGTTTCGGGAATGAAAATTTATTCAAAAATAGAAGGTTTCTCTAAACAGGAAGATTTATTATGAAAATATTCGCGCAAGATTCAACTGTCACAGAAACAAGCCTTCGCAACGAGGATAGAATCGTTCGAATGGAAGACATATATTTGAAGAAAACACAGTTTGTCGCGCAAAGGGATGGGAAGTCGCGCGTCGTCTTTCGAATTAACGGACCCTTCCGAGTCGCCCGCCACGCATTCTTTCGAAGCCAGACGTGAAGTCCAATCTCGCACGGGTTATCCCCACGGGAGCATCGCATGCTGACGGTTATAACCCGGGGTCGCGCGCACATCTCGTGAATCGCTGCTGACTGATGCCTCTGGCACGGAAAAAAAAATTTTCAGGCCGAGACTCTCCGGCGACTACACGAGTGGATCTCTCGTGACGGATTTTCCGCGTGTCAAACGCGTTGTCGGGCAAAATCCAGTCGAGGAATATACGGGAGTAGAAATGATGTCTCTCGATCCAGCAAAGAAACCGCGAAATCGATCGATTTATTGTGCGCGGCTCTGGACGGACACGAACCGATCTTGCCGCGAGAATTCCCGCTCGTCGATCTCTCGAAGAAACTTACTCTCTAACGCGCGTATATATTACAAAGCACCACGCTTCTGCGTTTTCTTGCAGGTGACATTCACATCGTGTCTTTGATATTTTTTTGTATTTCGTAAAGATGATATTCTATGTCGTCGTTTGAGAAGCGCATTAATGTGTTTAACGAAGATAGTCTTTGATAATATTATTGTAAATGTACGTTTACATAAATCAGGTTATCAAGACAATACATTTTGCCAAAATTTCTACGGGGAATTATGTGTTAATGACGTATTAATACGCACCACACTTGAGAGAGTGACGTTAATTAGACTTGATTTACGAGGTTAGTGCGAGATCCTTAACATGAACTGTCTAAATCACTTGCCGGAAATGTCGGGAATATAGTGTTAGTAGACGTCTGTGCTAACAATAAGTAGAGGGCTTTGTCTGATGTATAACAAGAGTTTCGGTTGTGGAGATCGATGCAGATATAAGTTGCGTTGCCCGGGAAAGTCAGCTTTTCATGTTTAAGTCACAGTTTGTGTTGTGTGTTTATTGTAATATTGATAAGTTTGATGAGTTACGGGTGTATGTACTGCGACGCGTAATTACAAGCGCAGCTCGTACGAAACTGAAGAGACGTTACACCGTTTATGTTTCGGATTAAATAAGAAGACACGCTCCAGTCTCTGATTAAACCTTTTACTGTGTGACACAGTTAAGTGTGCATTTAAAATGTTAATCACACACACCTTGGTAAAATTTACGGAGTTACAGAAATATATTCTCTAAAAAAAAATATTTAACTATAACGCGGAATAAAGTCACTTATGGAAGCTTCAAATCGAGCGAAAAAAAAGCTTGGAAAGCAAAAACCGTAGAGTTCAGCGCAGACAACTTTTGTGATCGTGATATGATCGACAGCAACATAATTCGCAATTATACAGAGCTCGGGCAAAGTTCTTATGAGAGTGCGATAAAGCCTTCGTTTCTTATTTTCTTTTTGAGAGCGAACGAGTAAAAAAAAAGTAGAGCCAAACTCAATGCCGTTCCACGGACCTATCAGATATTGGAAACTCTTTAGGATTAGACTCGATCAAGAAGGCTGTTACCAAGTCGTCGGAGTGACTTAACTCGCGGACATGGAGGAGTCGTCTGATGCGTTTTCGATCGTTCGCCGACGCGCACGTGACGGCAATTCCATAATAATACGTCAAGCAGATCTAATACTAGAGGATATAGAACGACTTTTCGATTTTATGGTTGGGCTCCGCCGCAAAAACGATTAATTTTCCGGCCTAGGTCCTGCTGTCGCGACCGTTGTCTCTTTCTAACGGGGCGCGTAGGCCAGAACGAAAATGAAAAGAGAAATTCTTGAAGAGAACTGCGCGAAAAGACGCTCGGTACGCTTTGCATTTACTTATCGCTTTGTATGTCATCATTTTTTTTTTTTTCGGTCACACTTTTGGCGAGAAAATATACGCGGCAATGTCGCCCGTTAATAACGAGGATACATTCTGTAACGAAAGCCCGTCTTCGGGATCCTCGTGCTCGAGGGGATATCCGTGAGGAAAAACGCGGCGAAGAGAAAATGCGTCGTTCTGTTCTCGCGCGCTGTAAGTACGCCGGCAGTACAATGGTCGCCGGCAGCGGGGGCCTGATTCATGGCGACGAAACTTTTTCAACAAACAACGCATCCGGGATGTAATAAACAATGGGACCGGGAGGCACGTGGACACTAAACCGGCTCGGGAATATTTTAGCGCGCGAGGCACACTCCTTTCTCTCTCTCTCTCTCTCTCTGCGAAAGAGCCGCCGCCGCCGCCGCCGCCGTCGCCGTCGTCGTCGTCGCTCAGCGTGTAACTTCGCGTCTCTCGTGTGTTACACACGTAGCGATGAGGTGCGCGCGCGCGGCAATTCTGGAGAAATGAAGCTGAAAATGTCGCGTAGACGGTGATTTACTACCGGCGTATCGCCAGACGAGTTTATATATATATATATATATATATATATATATATATATATATATA
>QVOB01017714.1:0-29831 GCA_014839585.1 Pseudomyrmex concolor | reverse complement strand
ACGCGGACGTTGTTGGTTATTTTTCACGTGAGTTCGTGAATACGCGGATCATCCTAAAGTGCATCGACGGGCACGATGCAACGGCCTTCTATTCTTTCTTTTTCTCTTTTTTCGCTCGTTGAACGAATTCGATCTCGACTTTCGCAGACGCGTTAACCTTGGTTCTTATAAAAAGCGATCTCGATCATAAGCGGCCGCATCTTTCGGCTCCAATTCAGTCGCGAACTGACGACCCTGAACCGAGACTTCAATGACTTCAATAACGATCGATTGTGCCAAGCTCGTTCGGCGAATGCAGTAGCAAAAAGTAAGTAGTCTCAGAAATTAATACTATGTGAGAAACTTTATAATGAGAAACATTAAACATAAAATGTTGATTTAAATGATTTTTTTCTATAAGAAATATTGCAAGTACGTATATGTGTTGTACATATGTTCAAATATTTTATATCCGTGAAACTAAATGTGCCAAGTAATGAATAAATATGAAAAAAATTCGTTATTTATTTGACGCCGCTAAGTAAATTCGGCCTCATTAGGGCGCATCTCGTTCGGTTTGAGACGACAAATTTCGTAAAGACATGTAAAAGTTCTCGAGCGTATTTCTCTTGCCCACTCGTCATGCTGATCTATCAATATTAAAGAGCACACGCTCGACTTTAAAGGTCGTATGTTCTTCTCCGTATCCTTCCGCCGTTTTTTTCCGCTTTTTACAACATCCTCTCGTCGAAGCGACGACTTGAAAAGCGGGTAACCAGTTCCAGAGAGCGATTCGAGGCGCATCAGGAAAAGCGCTCGGCGCCTCGGCAAAAGAGGAAAAGTCGTATACGCAAGACGAATCTCGGCTACCGAGTGGGCATCAAATGTGTAACGCAGACACTACTTACAAAGCTCGTTGCTCCAGCAACATCGTCATGCATGTATCCTACACAGAGACACGTGCATTTGACACGCCTACACGCGCGCATACACACACACACACACACACACACACGTCTACTTACACATCTCCGAAACTACACTACGTGCCGCCACGGCGTTTGCATGTGTGTTCCTATGCATGACCTTCGCGTGTATTCGTGCATTTGAACAGTCGCACATTCGGTCACGTATATATACCGTGTTCACATGTGTTACGCGCGCGCGCGTGTGTGTGTGTGTGTGTATGTATGTATGTGAGCGCACGGGCGATACGTGCTCCACGTTGACCCGCTGATATCTATATAGACGTAACACGTAGGAGCGCGCATGGATGCGCGCAAATGGCCCGGTCTGCAGTCTGCAGCGCTGCTCGTGCATGTGCGTGTGCATGTGCATGGCTGCCGGCTGCGCTGACTTGTGTGTCTGACGGGGGGGAGAGCAGGGAGGAAGGGAGGGAGGCGGCAAGGGAGGGTATGCAGGGTGAGACGGGCGAAACGCGATGTGGAACACACTCGCTCTCGATGGGTCACTCTCACTCTCTCGACCGAGAGGGAAATTCGGCAGCTGTTTTAAACCTGGCTAACTGGCGAAACTCCACCGGCGAACCACCTCCGCCACATCGCTTCCACCCTCTTCCCGCCTTTCTCCTCTCTCTCTCACTCTCTTTCTCACTCACTTACTCTCTTTCTCTCTACCGTTCCCGTGGTATATATCCCTCCCGGTTACTTTCCCCTTTCTCTTCAGCACGCTTTCGGAACCTTTCTTTGTCACTATTCCCCGTCTCGTCCCCTACTACACGCCGCATCATGCGACGCAGTAGTATTTACGGATACGAATCGATTTTTTGCAATGGTGATTTCACTGCGCGCGACCGAGTCGCTCGAAAATTCACGTTTGTGCCCGCCTTTGTCTCAAGGATAACGAAACGGATATGTAATTCGAGAGAGAACGCAGGTGAACATCACACGTCATACGTCTAGCAAAATGCTAGTGCGAAGTGCATAATAAATACTGCTGTCGAGAGAACAAGCGAGTGAATATTTTAAACTTTGTTGGCGAATTGGAGGGGAGAAAGGAAGAATTTTCTGGCTCGGATAAAATTTGTGTGACGTTTGTTGAAAGGCATAGAATAATTTTGCAATTTTGTTACTTTTCTTTTTTAAATTCTCGTCTAAGGACGAGAACGACTTTAAAACTTGTCACAATCTGTCTGTTTCACGTGTAATATTTAGCAAATCGCCGAGTATTGATTTCCGTAAAACAGAGGTTTTTATTTCACGCACACAAATCGCTCGAAAACGCGGGACCGTGAATTTAAATAAATCATAGTTTAATTAGTCTAGAAAATTTTCACGAGATTTCCAACAGCTCTGCTCTGCTCGCGCGAAAATTGTTCCCCGTGGGAATTCGCGAGAAATCGCGAAAGTATTATTAGATCGCGATTAAAGGTAATATATAGGCGCTTTTAATTATAATGCTCGCTCGTATAGGCTCGTCATCGAAGCGAAAATACAACGCTTGTCGCACGCCGGAATATTCGTTCGGCATTTTCAACTATCGAGTTTACGTCCGCGGCTTTTTTGTGCGAAGCGACGTGTTCCACGCGCGTTTCCAGGACAGATATCAGTTGCTCTAATTTTGAGTGCGAACAATGCGGCAGCCTCGCGCGCGCTCTCTTTCAACATACACACACGCACGCACACATATATACACGCACATATACGCGTCCTCTAAATACGGAAGCACGCAAATATAAAAGAGAACAGAAGTAATAATAATAATAATAATACGGAATGAAATATAACAGATAAAAGATTCCGTTGCGCACGCCTAATTAGCCAAATGGATCTCCCGTCAGATCTAGGATTAAAGGTATTATCTTGCGAGTTATTCATCACCCGATTAATGCCGGGCAATATCACGATATACATCTAAGATCCATTTCTGCATAAATGTGAGACGCTGAATGACCACCAGTTGTAACTTCTACATTAACCGAAAGCTTCGACGAATACACGCATTCGCGAACGTAATTTCCTCACGCTAGTCCGTTCACCTCCGATAAAACGATAAGTTGTTTTCTTGCTTCTAATTTCAATTAAAATTATTTTTTATCACAATATCTTTCGCAAATCTGTATCAAGATTAATTTTCAATTCTACAACAGACAAAAATAGACCATTTTCTTGTACTTCGTATTGCTACAGTTGTTCTTTTCGCGTCGTCTCCGGCAAGAATCTCGCGAAACTTCGAGCGAGTGCAGGCGCAGCCTGGTTTGGCAACGACGACGGTCGTCCGCATCGCGAATGCATTCCCGTGAACACGTATGTGTGTGCGTGAAACGCCGTGCACATTTGCGTCGCCCTCCTCACCCTCCTCGTTCTCTGCGCTTCCTCTCTTTCTTTCTCGCGCGCGTGTTTCTTCCCGCTTCGTCGCCCGGCGAGACCGAACGTACGGCTTTTTTGCCACACGCTGACCTGGGTTAACTCGGCGGCGCAGTGCCGAATAATAAAACCGCCGGAACCACTGACCCCCTTTGTTGCACACGCAGACATCGTATGCAGTCGAATGCACGTGGATTACACCACGACACAAAAATTCGGAGTATCTATTTGTAAATTGAACCATTATTTTTATTGCAAACTCATCGATTTTTGTTAATTTCAAACATTTCGGGAAAAGTTTGGAATTAACATATTAAATCAAATCTTGCGAAAGAAAAGTATAATTATTTTATTCAAATAGCGCATTAGACGACATCGGTAAGTCTATATTGACATTTTCAATAATAATAATAATCTTTATTAGAAAAGAAAGATTATAACTTGTTTAAAATTTGTGAGAATGTAATGTTTAAAATACAATAATTGAAAAAGAAACAGACGAAAATGAAGGTAACTACGAAGATCACTATTTTAATGAAGTCTTTTATTTTTAGTTTAGTTACTGTGCACTTTGTAAAGGTACTTCAAACTTTTTGAGCAGCGGTGTAAAATACGCCGCGCGCAATCCCGACTACGTTGTGTTGGTAAAGTGCACCGAGTGGCATATAAACGAGCCTCGAAAACCGAGGGCAGGGCCACGGTCATCCGAAAATACGAGGCCGCGCCTCGTTCGCTTTTACTCTCTCTCTCTCTCTTTTTTCGCTTTCGCCCTCTCTCGCATTCCCTTTCTTTTTCGTCGTCGTTGCGCGGCGAGTTTCAATGGCTACGTGTATATATATACATATATATACATACATGACTACAGGACGATTCACGAAATGGCGATCGTTTTTTTTTTTATTTTGCGACATGTTGCGGTTTAATTTAACATTTGTAAAAAGTGTTTTAAAAATAAGTTGGAAAATAAGATAATTTTGTGATACAAATAATCGCCTAGTTTTAGTTTTAACTATTTTTATAATTTATTTCAACTATTTTGTAATTATTTCCTTTACCTCCATTAATAGAAGATTCAACGCGAGATTCCTTGCAACATATATATTAACTTGTTTATATATTAACTTCAGACTCTTGAAGTGAAATTAATTTCACAGTTACGTTTTCTCTACACACAATGTCGAGTATTTAATATAAAATTTTTCGCGCGGCGCTGATAAGTGCAAACTCTTCATTCGAAAGAGCAAGAGAGCGACTACCACGTATGCATCTATATATCTTTGATAATTAACACTCAAGACACCCGACATTACGTCTATTCACACGTTTCTAATGACATTACACACTTGCGGTTTTCTTTGCCGCGTCTGAGTAAACACTTTCTGAAAGCCGCGTCTTCTAATTGACTTAATATTTTCCCCGTTTAAAACGCTACCTACCACGTCGCGTGTGTCACAGATACTTATTATTCGACCTTCCAGATTCTTGTTCCGTACCCAATTGGCGTCGTAAAATCTGGCGGCGATTCGAGTGGAATGCAAAACGAGGATCATTCGGTCACTAATTAAGCAAAGAAGTCGGAGTTTCTTTGCAAAATAACACACACATTAAAAAACTAATTTAATTTTTTTTTAACTTTTTTTCTCGTCCGTTTAAAAATATTTTTAACAACGACGCGAATAAGAAGCTGTAAGTTCTAATAAATAAATAAACACTTCGTCGCACACATGTGAAAAATTTCGGACGAATTATATTTTACGACGCACTTGTTTTGCACTGTATAGACAAATTTGCGAAACGCGCGACATGTGTAAAAATGAATTAGCGAACGGTTACGTGCTCAGGGCACTCCTGAAACAATGCATCCGCTGTTCTGCCGACCACCGGCGACCTATCCCAATGCGTGCCAACACGCGTACGCACGCGAGAGTTGTGTGTAAGCGAAAAGCGTTCGCCCGCTCTCGCGCGCACCTCGAACGTCACAAGCGCATACATCACGTCCGGAAAGAGTAAATCAATCAATGCAGTTTAAAAATAGCATTTGTACCTCATTGATATTTTATCCAGAAATTCTCGGCTTTGTTGTGACAATTATTAGAGTTGATAAAATTCGCGAAATATATAATTCGTTTGACAAGTATGCTGTGCGTGAAATTAAATTTTTCGAATTCTATGTTTTTTTCGGAAATGAAATTTTCTCGAGAGAAAAAATGATATTTATTGTAAATCGATCTCTTCAACTTATGAACGTCAAGCATTCTTTTCTAGAAATTTTTTTTTTTTATCTTCAAATACAGCAAATTATTTTTTTCATATAAAACCTCGACGTGTAGTCAAGGAATTCTATGCCACATTCGCGTATCATAATAAAGCAGAGAACCGACCACGGTCCATCTCGAATTCCCAGCGCGTCGTGCTATCCGTAACGAGCGTGATACCGCGGAGTTAAACGATCGGTCTAAAACGAACTCGCGGCAGTTAAAATTCGACCGCATGCGGCCGCGTTGCAGAGCTCAAATTCGTCTTTCGGATCGCGCCGCACGAATGGAGCGTCAAAGCGCGACGTGTATATGCACCGGATATCAATAAAGCGCAATTAGCGGAATTGTGTTGGCCGCACTCTATCGCGCGCAAGCGGACAACGCGCGCGAGCTTCGATATTACCGTCTGCCACTTTTTTTAAACATCGATCCGTATACGCTCTATCCACCGATCGTGACGCTTTAAACAACCTCTGAAATCGAACACGCTGACTCATGCGCGACACACTCAACTCCGTGTCAGTCAATAACCTGCGGGATGATAATCGCGCGTGGAAAGTGTCCAATATCGACGCGCAAAATCAAACGAAGCTACGAGTTCGATTGTTCGCACACAGAGAAAAGAAATAAAACAATTTAAAATATACCGAACAGATAATTAATAAACTCCGTAAGATAATTCTCCATACATGTAACAGAACAATTTCTGATGAGTAGATAACACGAGGAGAACGTTTGCTTAAAAAATGTAGAACAAATAAAATTGTGAACAAGAGATCGCGCGAGATGTTTAAGCAATTTATTCTGAGATAAACGTTTCGGAACAAAAATGGACAAAATAACGAAGCAACCGCGTATTATAGCTTCGAGGTTGCGAAGTTTCTGCTCGCGTTGTGCGAACGACGTTCGCGAAAGAATTTTCTCGGATTTTCCGAAATCGCGTATACGACTTTGTGTGTTCGCAAAGAGTATATAGATATACTAATCTTATCAGAAACTCGGTTCTCGGCGAAACCACCGCGAGGAATCTCTACACAAGAACGCCCGTCTCGATCGTTCGCTCGCTCGCTCGCTTGCTTGCGAGCAAGTCGAGTTGTATATTTGCGTTCCGTTCGTCGTGTATTATCTACCGCCGCAGCAGAGATGATGAAAGAGCGAGGCACTTCATTAAGAAACAGGCGGACTATTCCACCACGGCCGTTGATCTCCATTGTTTACGCGCGTCGGCTATTTAAACGGGAATTGAACATCTTGAGATATACCCTCGCTCGAGATACCTTTCGAGAGATTAATTTCCTTTGCGAATTAATCCCCGCCATTTTCCTCAGATGTGTCTGCGTTACAATAAACGATATATCGCAAACGATAACGCGACTCTATTCTAGTTTGTCAGATTCAAGGAGAAAGTAAACAGAAAAAAAAAGAAATCGAGTTGCTTCAATTAAAATCGACGTCACACGAGCTGCCACAAAAATAAATAGTTCGTTCAATTGCATATGCGATTAATTTAATATCTAGATTCTTAAAGCAAAACTATCTGCTGTGTGTAGTTCAATAATATTGACGTTGCATCAACAGGATATATTTCAATTAATCTGATGCTGTTGATTCAACGCCATTTTTTTTCCCGTGTGTGTCTATACTTTAAATATTTGCGTAGTAATTTTATTTGAAATATTTTTAATTTTTATAATTCGTTTTATATGTTTATTTTTATATCATACATCTACGATTCGCGAGCAATGTCGTCAAAAATATCTACTTGCAATTTACTTACCTATCCAAGATGAGCGAGATAATTATCTTGTCAAAAACCTCGCGTTCACAAAAATTCGGATCACAAAGCCGCGTGTTCGGCACACAGTCAACACACGTCGAATAGTCCCGCGGGTCGTAATCTCCAGCACCGTCATACGGCCTAACAGTAAATCGCAGCAGCCCTTTAAAGAGAACTCTCCTCGCAAATATAAAGTATCCGCGCGCGCGCGTATATATACGTAGGCGCGTAATGACTCGGTTTCATACGCGATGCTTCACAATGGATTTCGCAACTGTTACGGCGCACGATCTATCCAGCCCGTCCGCCCGTAGTGTTCCAGCGCGAGAAAAGTGATAGTTCGTAGCATTGCACTTGGTGAGGTAACGCGCGTTGCATCTCGTTATCGTCCGGATTTATCTGCAGCACGAGCGACTGTGTGTTTCATTGAGTCCCGCTGCGCCGAATGTCGAGCAACTCACTTCGACGAGAGAGAGAAAGAGAAGCGACTTTACGTCAACAACGTGATGTAAACTCAAATTAAGCCGAAAAGCGGCGGGCCAATGAACGATAATCCCGTTTATAAAGAATCGTCTCGCATTTTTGTTGCTCAATTGAAGAGTTATCGCATTTATATTAATTTACAATTCGCAATTTCGTATCTCCTTCCATTTTTTCTTCCGTATTTTATGACATCGATAAATTGAATTTCCTATAATTTTCACTCTTCGGTCTTGCTGTTGGAAAACAATGTCTCCGCGTAATAAGTTTGTGTTTCTTCTTATTTTAAGTGCAATATAATTTTGTATAAATATATTCGTGAATTTTACAAAGTTTTAAAACCGAACTTATCTACTTTTAAGACCTATGTGTGTGTGTCGCGTCATAGCTTTTTCTGTTGTTTTAAATGAGCCGTTACCGTTATTGTTTTCACGCAAGAACGGCCATGAAATTTCGATTCTAAGTAAGATACGATATCTCGGAGATATACGTTTAGCCGCACATTTAACGTTGTGAAATTATACGACGGGATTATAACTGCAGGTTCCCTTTTTGCATAAGTATGTCGAGTATTGTCGGTGAAAAAAACATTTATTTATTCGAAGTTGCCGAAGGTCATGAAAAGCAAAAATGGATCTAGATTTAACTTGGTTGCCTCGGTATCGTCAAATGTGCATTCGATTTGCATTTATTGTGTTTTTCGCGAAAACTAATAAATTTTTATTCAACATTTTTCTTTTCTTATCTTAATGCAATAAAGCGGCGATAGAAAAATACATCCCTTTGTATCTTCTCGAAATAGGAAAAATAGAAAACGTGTAGAGACGATGGAAATGCAAATCGTTAGTGCGCTGAATTCGTCAGCGCGCATCGGGAAGAACGCGCACTTACAAAATTGCCAATTCACTTCGCGCTTACCTTCTCTCCAACACGCGGAGAATCCGACTTTATTTAAACTCTTGTGCACCGAGAATTTCAATATCCCGAAAAAACTCTCTCAAAAAAATACAGATTATCAAATAATCGCGTCCCAGTCGCGCATGTTCGCGCTGTTCAAAAATTGAATACATTCGAATTGGCGTTGAACGTTATAAATGTTATCGTTAGATGATATATTGCGTTTTCATGCAGCAGAAAATAAATGTTACCTCTGTATATATATATAGTTTTTTTTTTCAATTGAATTTTTCAAATCGTTTGTCTATATTCGCGTGAAATTTTATCGCCGTTTACCGAAAAATATTATAAAATATTCGCGGAGCAAACAAAATTTTACGTTCGATAAAATCTACTAACGCACATAGAAAAAAACTAGTTTTGTTGAGATTACCAAATTTTGGTTACTTTAACCAAAATTTGGTTTCTAAAACGCTATTTGGTATGATTTGCCAAATTTTGGTTATCTCAACAAAACTCTTTTTTCAGTGCATAATATTAAACAAAATTTTTATAAAATACCTACGTTTCGTTCTCGATGTCCGAAGAAACTCTTCGCAGGTCTTCCGGAAGAGTGAGATTCTCGTCGCTGGATTCTTGTGTTACTACTCTCAAAATAACAAACGTTATTCAGAAATAAATCGTTAATAATACAAATGGTTGGCAGTGGTTGCCTGAAGAGTTGTTTGTGCACGTTGGATAATAACAAAAACAAACCAAAGTCAGTCAAAATACGGGGACGATTGCAAAGTTGTTGAATTTTTTCTCGCTCTCGGTCACTTTAATCTAACGAACACACGTAAATTCCCGCGTATCAGCGATACTTTTATCATACCGTGCTCAACGTTCGCATCCGGACGAGAATTTGACGCTGCGACTCGCCGCAGCAATGTTGCCTAATTGCACTAATCACTCGTGTTCATCGGAATTCTCCTGTCGCGGAAATCGAGAAATTCGATATATCAAATGAGAGAGAGTCGCGCCGTGATATACGCCGTGGTTCGTGCGCCCGCGACGCAGCGAACTATGAGAGAAATCACTACGCGTAGTGCGTCGATATCGATTACGATAAACTAGTAATTGACGAGAAGAAACAAAATTGATAATTGACAAATCGCCATGTCATCACGGCGTTTCACTCGTGTGACGAAAGAATCGCGCGAGGAAATCCCCCTCTCTTTCCGTTCCGCGTAATTCGCGCGCGATTCTCCAAAAGCGATTCTCCCGAAAACGAGTTCGCGTTGTTAGCGTTTACGTCGCGCCGTTCAAAGTCGTTTATTGCTATTGCAGCGACTTCACCACGCATGCACACCTATAACCACGCACTCGCACGTGCTTCTCACTTCCGGTGGAAAACCGTTCACGTGTTGGGAACGCGACGCGCGAAAATGGACGCTTCGAACTGCGTCGACCACGGGCAACGCGCACTGCGTTATTCGCATGGTATACTTCGCATGCACCGCGCGCACTGACTGCGGATTCGTGTGTGTGTGTAACATGCGAGTGTGTGTGGAAAGCGCACTTCACGCGCCATTCGCGAAGCCAATTCGCCGCCAACTTTGCTTAAAGTGTCTCTGTTTCGCTGACTCGGACAACATGTTGTTCCGTACTGGCCGTCTGCACGTTCCGTGCATCCAGATAACACCCGTCGATTCACTAACCTACCTCACTCCCTCCCGCTACAGGATGGTCCAAATTATACGCGCCGTATACGATCGCGCGGGGCCATAACCGACTTACGTATAGTCCCAAGTTGTGTGTAACCTTCCGGCGCCCTTCGAGCGTCAAAACAACGTTCGAGCCACATCGACGGTCGAGTTGTGCCCTTTCAGTTCGGAAAAGACGAGGCATCGCTAGACGAAACTTGAACGATTTATATAACAAGAGTTTTCGCATTATTTTCAGGAAATCAAACAGGTAATATTTCTTTGTTTGAAATTTATTATTTCCGATAAGTGTTCTAGTCAAAGACTCTTTCGTGCGATATAAATTATTTTACTTTTATACGAAACTACTGTATACATGATTTTTTTTTGTTTGCAAAGACCGAGGCAGAGAAACGATATCGTTCTGGATTGAGCATTAATTATTGAAATTTCCATGCGATTGTCTTACGCGCTTCTCGGTCTCTCGTTTTGTTCGTCGCGTACACATAGTCGATTCCTCGAAGTTGCGCTTCTCAATACTAACGACCGGCATAATTAAACGGCAGCGCGAAATCTTCGTGATCTCTCGCGAAAGATCACGTCGCGTCGTTCACAATATCGAACCACGACGACAACGACGACGACGACGCATCGCAATTTCAACATCGCGAAACTAACCGTTACGAAACTACTGTATAATTAGCGCCACGGATTAGCATCGCTAATCCGTTCTCACTTCTTATGTGTGTTTATCCTTTCTGCGATAAGAAAATCAGCGTTCGAGACGTAATTCGTTCATCTTTTTTGCACATTACATCGGTCTTGTTTTTGTGACGTGAAATTTGTACTTCTTTCATCATCGCGAGCGAATCATCGTTACTGATGAAAATAACTTGCAGGACTGTCGTCGACAGTTATTACGGACAATAATTTAGCGCATTTACTCGTGAAAAAATTTTAAATACAATACGAAATTTAAAATTTTCTCTTAGAAGTTTGTCACGAGTTCTCTTTCTTTCACGTTTGGCCACTTCGTAATAGTTTTCACGAAAGGTTAGTGTCTTTTGCCATCGATTCTCTTCTCTCAGTGTTCGGAAAATTCAAAGCGTATCAACCATATCCCCCACCACAAACCCCTCCGTGTGCGCTCGTTCTTCTCTCGCTTTCTCTTCTTTCGGCAGTTTATCGACGTCGTCGTCGTAGCATCGTCGCTCTGCGAAAACGATTGCGCACATCAATGACTGTGCCTTTCTCAGCAAACTCAATTATCTACGCAACGCGGCTCGTCGATGGGCGCCGATTGCTACGGCAGACGACGACGACAACGACGTTACTCTGCGTTTCCCCGCTTCTTTCCCCGCTTCTTTCCCCGTTCTCGTAATTAACGAACGGCTATTACTTTATCGTCACATGCCGAAATCGTCGCTATCAACGTCGCGAAATTGATATTAGCAAAATTATCAAAATTTCCGAGTGTGCGTGGTTTTTTTTTGCTCGTGTTTTGACATGGTGAAATTTCACAATGTAAATTTATAATATAAATTTACAATGTAAATTTATAATCGTACTAACAATCAAGTAAAGAAATATGAAAGATACATACGATTTTCAGTTAAATACATAAAAACCGTAACAAAGAGACACGAAAAAAAGCTTGCATTTTGCTTATAATTGCAAAATAATTGAGATTAAACTCCAGCTGAGTCGCGCGTGTATATTTTTCCCGATGGCAGTGTGTAGATGTGTATGCGCAAGTGTTTCAACGCGTGCAACTGTGTTAAAGAGACGCGTGCGCGTCGATTAAACGCGCGTATTTTTTTGTTCGATTAAATGATACCTTTCGCGAATAAACGAGAGTGTGCGGAAAATTTTTTACAAGAAAATATCCGCTTTTGTGTATATAAGACGCAAAAATATATTATGTCGATTTTCTTTCTCCTCCTTTTCGCTTATTACACGAAAGACGCGCTGCTATCCATCCTCGGGTTAAATTATCGATACGACGCGACGCCACCGGCGTTGCATACTGATCGTCGTAAGCCAGATTAATGGAATTCTATTGGGAGCAGACGTAGCGTCGCATCGTTGGCCGTGCGCGTTCGGGAGACGACCTTATCAGCGCGCTATTTCGGTGGCCAATGATAACGTCACTCGAAACGCGCCGATGACGTCGATCCGCCACAGAACTGCCAGATGCAGCGGCGGATCCTGAATTCCGGCACATCCGCACGCGCGATAAGATCACCGCCGCGGAATGCTCTTTCGCGGCCTCCAACTGACAGAAGCGCAGACAGGGTTGACTTTAGTTTCGCGTGAAAATTATTGTTTTCCGAGAAGACGATTAGATGAGCAAAAGCACGAATTCGGAAAAAAAACATCAATATCGTTTTGATCTCGCCATCGATTGTGTGGGTTTTTTTTTGTGCGTCGATTGTGTGACATGGACGATTACGTTTGACAAATGAAGCAAGTGTCGGATCGCAATTGTCTTGGCACGTAAAAATAGAATGTTAATATTTCAAATCGCGTAGTTAAAGGTCAGACGCGCAGTTTTTTACCGCAAATATATTTTCTCAAGTTGTTTATTAAAGACAGAAATTGATACAGAAAACAGATTGAGCTAACGATGTTCTTTCCTGTTTCCTGAGAAAATAATTTTCTTCTTGTTTAAAAGTAATATTAAGTGTCGCAAAAAAACGGCATATGTTTATCGATAATAGAGCACGTCCAATTAACACGAGCTTATTTACATCTAATATCAAACAGGACAGGAAAATATGATCGCGATTATTTATACGGAAAAACTAAATTTCGTATGTTAATTTGTTTTTTTTTTTCATAAAAAAACAATATCGAACGTTAACGATTATTTAAATTCAGTTGAAAATGAGAAAAACTTGATTAAAACTGATTGTTTTCTTTTTTTTCTTTTTCTTTTTTGTTTTACGAACACACTTTTTGCTTTTACTTCATATTCCATTAAACGAAATACAGTTTAAAAAAAAAAAAAAAAAAAAAAAAAAAAAAAAAAAGAAAGTTGAGGAGCGTTACCGTTGGCCGCCGTCACGCGAAATGGTGATCAACGGAGAGGAAGTAACATTAGCGGATCTCAGAAGTAGCGGTTCGAGATTTCAGGAGCGGATCGCGATCCTAAAATACATCAACAAATACTTACACATACAATGACACGAAAAAATAAATTTGCTTAATCTCTCACTTATCTTATTTAGTAATTCTATTCATTTTCTTCCATTTATTTTTATATTTTTGCCTGCTTTTTGCCAGCTGTTAATTTTTCTTTCCGCGTCTAAAGTCGCGCCGGTGATAATTCATCGTCGAGTGCCGACGGGCCCGGCGCGTATTCGCTTATCTCGCTCATTTTCGCGCTAAGTGCGCGCAAATATAGCTGAAAACGAGAAACTGGTTTTCAACGCGCACCTCCCCTGTCAGATACCGTCCCACGCATATTCGTTCTCCTCCCTTCTATTCGCGATCGCGAAGCAGGATACATTACGTGTCTCATTTGTCGCGCGCGCCGAAAATAGATCGTTCGCAATATTCGATAGTGAAATTTGTCGCGCGGCGCGAATGACGCTCGAAAGTGACGCGCGAAACAAACGCGAGAGAAAACACGAAGTTGGAAATCAATATATCGCGATGATATATCCGATGGATTGCGAGAGATGTTACGAAATCCGCGCTGCAACGATCGATGGTTATCGCGGCGGACACACACGCTGATGCTCGTTCGACGTGCGATCGTAAGATCGCGATAGCATTTTCGGCGTATGAATCATAACGCTATCTTTTTATTCCCGAACTCTTCGCGGACTCATGCATTGCCACACGCGCAGGTGATGCAAGCGCGGCTGAAACATCCGCTTCTGAAATTTATGCGCGAAATTGTACTGATAATTAACAGTCATTTGATAAACCACCATTTGGAAATTCACAGCGCGCTTATATGTTCTCTCGAACGAAACGTTTTATCAACGTCTGGGAGCTAAAATTTTAAACCGATTTCCGTGTTATTTAAAAAACTTTGCAGCGCAAAATAATTATTAACACACATAATATTACATTTGTGGAAAAATACACTTAGTAAATATTAAAAAATATTTTTTTTTAATTAAAAATGTACAATTACACTGTATTCTCTTATATACATATCTTTAAGCATATTTGGCACACACATGCAAGCGATGATTAATGCGCGTTAAGAGGATTTCGTCGCGATCTTATATTCGCATCGGTGCACTTCTTCTTGCTTTACTTTATGCATCTGCGACAGATGTAACGCGCATGTAAGGCGATTGTACGACGGGCGTCTAGACGCCGTTTGTATTTGTTTGTTCGGGGAGGTTTCCGATCGCGCGTCTTAAAATTCAGTTTTATCTCGTCGCTCTCGTTTTCTCGACGCTCCGCTCGTCGAATGTCGTGGCTGAATCGACCGATAGGCGGCCGGCCTCGCGCGCACGTATAAACGGGGTAAACGAACTCTTTGTAGCGAAGCACGAAGGAGGGGGGCACCGAATTGCGAGCCCAAAGTGCATCCGACGATAACGGAGACCGATATTATGCTCGTTTCGCAGCGACGTATCTGTTTCGTTACGTGTCGCGTTCCTCGCGAGCACATTCGTCCGAATAGTTGTTAAAAATTTTTCGATTGTTTAATAAATATATATGTATGATATATTTTAACGGTATTTTTGTTCTTCCACATCGTATATCTCGCGCATATATTAATTTTATTTTGCATATAGTTTTTATAGTCACAATATTTTATTTACATTAACGTGATTGTAGTGTTTATTATTGTTTATATTTATTATATTATTTGTATTTATTTTATATGTGTAATTTAAATTTTGAACACATATACAACAAAACCACATTTAGCAAACAATCTAAAACCAAATATAACTCTTTCCTGTTTTTTTTTTATAAAATTAAATTTTTATAAAATTGACAATGTCGCATTTTGAAATATGTATTTGCATGTTCTTAGAGCGTGTTATAATGAGCATGTGGAGTACGGTATTATGTGTAATAATGTGAAATAACATCGGTGTTCTCGCTTGAAAAACCGCGTATTATTACGTGTAGAGTTATCTGGTAAATATCCGCGAACTTTATTTGGTAAACTTCGCCTTGTTTAGCAGCAATATTAACAAACCAAATCCGATAGGCGAGCATTGCCTAATATAATAGAGAAAAATATGAATAGTGATAGGACCAAGAGAGAAGTAAGCAAGTAGAGAATATGGAACAAAGCGATGTTTTGAATTCGCTGCCTCGCGTAATAATTACAATTCACTCCGAGAGCGTAACGAGAAACGCGCGGGCACGTTTGTATGAGTTGCCCGTTAAAATTTACGGCCAGACAATATTCATTGATATTATATATGATATTAAAATTTATGAAATATAATATGTTTTACACGTGAAACACGGGACATTTTGCACGGCTCTAATTGGCTAAAAATCACTCGTTCCCTCGAATTTTAATGAAAAACATATTTAACGATGTAGATAAACGTATCGCCGTAATGCCGTATATTATTACAGCGGCATTGTTTGCTTCTTATTACCGATAACATTTTTACGCGCGAGCAAATTCCGTGGTATTTAGCGCCTCTCTTTTCAAAACTGAAAATCCTCACAATACGATT
Source organism: Pseudomyrmex concolor (assembly GCA_014839585.1). NCBI lineage: Eukaryota > Metazoa > Arthropoda > Insecta > Hymenoptera > Formicidae > Pseudomyrmex > Pseudomyrmex concolor. The sequence goes on along the minus strand of QVOB01017714.1, from coordinate 13,757 downwards.
TTTGTCTCCGCTGGAACATATTGATTTATCGAGACTTTTATATTTCATTTTACATTTATCAGATTATAGCGCGCCGGCATTATATGGAAATTCAATTATTATTCTAAATTATATTATACACCATTTTTGGATGTAAAATGAGAATTGCGTTCCTATGAAAATGGGAGATAATTTTAGTTAAATCACGAAAAATACGATATTTTTAATTTTTTGTTTACTTAAAAAAAAAAATCTCGTGAAATTTCAAAAATAGCCTCAAAGTGCACAAAACGATCCTGCTAATGCGTCTTCCTCGCAAAAATTGTTTTCAACAATATATCATGTAGAAAATAATTATTTGTTAAAAATAAAATTTATTTTCCGCAAATCGTGCGTATAGATTCTCAAATATATAAAATTTTTGAAACATAAAATTTTGTGTTACTAGAGCAGATACCAATCAGATAAAGATTAAATATTTTTTATTACATTTTTATATTTTCTCTTTTTTTCTCTCTCTTTCTTTATCTTCTAAGAAAGAATTAAATAAGAAATGAAAGATCGAGAAGGAGAAGCGAGAGAAGAGACGACTAGCTTCCTGTTCATTAGACATCCGGTCGCTACGCTGTTTCACCGAGGGTGAAACGCGAACTAGAATCTCGCCAATTCGCATGTACCAGCTAATCCGGCGAACGAGTCGCGCTTACAGCCTTTTCAGCGCGTGTATACCGGTCATCCAGGTTAACGTGTCACTCGATGCCCCATTACTTATCGAACGTGCGGATTCCTCTCACACGCTCGAGGAGCATAGAGGAGAAAAGCAGATGAAGAGAGAGCGGAAAAGAGAAAGAGAGAGAGAGAGAGAGAAATCTCGATACGATCGCATCGAAGTGTCGATTCTACGACGACCTGGAAATCCGCGAGCAAAACTTCCTCGAATCCACACGCGCGATTCGCGACGATAGTCCAATGCCAGATCAGCAACAACGATTATCGAACTTGTCAATTTTATGGACAATCTGCTCTCTCTCTTCCTTCTTGATGATCGTGGACTGCAAGTGGTCTCACACTGCGAAACCGCGGCCGTTGCGAAATTCCGTCGTGTATTAGCGCGCTCCGATGGCGAAACCTGTTGGTATAGACCTACTTTGCGCGGTGTCCCGCGCGGATAATTGCATAATTAATTGTTTTTTTTTTTCTATTTTTTTCTCCTCTCGCCGTGTGTGTTTGCGCGCACCGTGAGAATATTGCGCATAAATTCAGACATAGAAAAACTATAAGTGATTATTCGAAAAATACATAAAAATAATATTTTAATTACTATATAAAGATTAATATTAGATAACTTTTCTTTAAATTGCGATTCTTGTGCTTTGCATGAACTTGACCTGCTTGACTTGAAATGTGTATTTTTGACATTTATCGCATCATAAACTTCTGCGATGTCTTGTACGGTTTAAAAGTAAGTTTAAAGACTTCTCGTAGACTCTCTCTTCAGAGGAAATCTAAATAAAATTATGTAGGTTCTTCTTGACTACTTGTCCTATTAAAATGTCATGTAAGATAAAAAAAAATGCTTTCTTTCTTTTATCAGATTGATTGTTTTTGGCCGGTCTTTCATCGCGCGCGAGAAAGTTGATCCGAGAAAATGTGTCAACAATTTTCGAAAGAATATCTTATCGCAAAATTAAATTTGCAGAAAAATTTCGACGTAATTTGACGGCGCATTATTATCTCGCGCTCGACAACTTCTTAATTATCGCATGATTAATTTTTCGAGATAAAGCTTTGCTCCACTTATCTAAATATAGAGAGATATATCAATCGAGATGTTTACCTGAGAAAACTGTTACAAAGCAATACTTTTACTAATACTTTTCTGACTTTTCTTCCGAGAGAAACGGAAAAGCCGACGTCGCACAAACGAAACTTGAGCGCGCGGCGGAATTACATCGATTTCTATTTCGGGCGGGAATCTGCAAATTTTTCCCGACGCGATCGAATGTAGTACGGAATCATCCGGGAAGGGCGCGGCTCTAATTCGAGGAAAACATTAAGGATTCGAGAGCGGATGCTCGCCGAACGGTCGGCCCAACGACGGAAACCGCGTTCGTCCGGTTTAAGAGAAAAGAGAACAAAAAAAAAAGAGAAGAAAAATAGGAAAAGAAAAACGTAGTCGAATCGACGTGTCTATTTCCAAACGGTTTCTGCGCTCGCCTGTAGAGTAGGAGGTCTTTCGCCTTCTCACGATAGCGAACGCCGTCGGTCTCTCTCGGTTCTCGCGAGAGTGAGATAACCGGAATAAAGGTTTCTGCGGATAGAGTTGTGCCGTGACGACGACGACGACGAGGACGACGACGACGACGACGACGACGACGACGACGACGACGACGACGACGACGACGACGGCGACGACGGCGACGAGCGGTGAGAATGGTAGGGGGTATACCGGTAGAGATGCTAATGTCGGCCTTGTGCCAAATACCCATACTTCTAGTGTCCGCGTGCGCATATATGCGTGCGTGTATTATATGCACGCGCGAGCGAATATACGTGTGAAACGCCGAAACCGCGCAACGGCATCGCTTCGTCTCTCTGCTGTCTTTTGGCGCAGATAATAACGCGAAAAATAATACACTTATCGGTCATCGTCGCACTTCTGACGCACCACATGGATTTACCAAGCTTTAATTGAAGTAATATTTGCCTCTCGCGAGGCTTGATACACGCTTATCCGCTCGCGAATTCGCACAACGCAAATGTTGCGACCTTTGTTATTATTTCGATTAATAATAACAAAAATTTCGTGGAATTTCATGTTTCTCGAATGAAAAATAAATTTTGAACGCTTTTGGAAATTTTGTCTTTTTTATCATCTCAAAAATAGACGAATTATACAATTGCAACATTTGCGCGCGATATGTCTCTCTCTCTCTCTCTCTCTCTTACTAGTTTATAACAATTAATATAACAAGCATCTTGTACTTCGAAGTAAAAAAAATAAATTCTTCTGGAAGATTCATATTTATTTATTTTTTTGTTAAAAAAAAGGTTTTTAGAAATACATGACACACGTATTTACTTACTTGAAACAGAGTTTATTTTGCTGTATGGTAAATGAAAATGCAAACTCAAGTTTTAGAAATGTAAATTTTATAGCTACGCACACGCGTTTTTGCGCGCGCGTTATTTTTGCATTCCGCGAAATGACTGTTACGCGGCGTAATTTATCATGCATGCATATATACGCGCAATTTTTCCAGCCAAAGTCAATATCGGTAATCGATCTGACTATAAATGTTTCATGAAATCGATTTTTCGAACTGTAACGCGCGCGCGAAGGCAATATAATCAATAAATCTTCATTTCGAAGGGGGAAAAAAATATCGTACATACCGATAGTTGTGCGAATAAACACGCGACTCGGTGAAACAATCATATATCTAGAAGATTGCCATTATGCTAATTTCGTGGGGGAGGGGATTGCGCTCAAGAACATTTTGCATCATGCCGTTCTCTTATCCGCGTGGCGGTGAGAAAAAAAAATACGTTTCCGTTGACCGTAATAGCAATCGGCGTGCCACCCCGAGCAATTTTAATTGCATTTTTGTCGAGCGCGTTCTCTCGAGCTCTCCATTCACCTTGGATACTCGCGTTGCATGATCGAGATCGAGTCTTTACCACGATTCGTCAAACAAATTATGTCCGCCCGATTGAAAATAAAACACCGGCGTGTGACAGTAAGTGAGATAAATCTGCAAAAGGAGTGCCGATGCAAAGATCTAGACATAAACTGGAATACTATAATTTTTTTTTTTTTAGTGTAATTTTACAATATACATGTAATAAAACAATATTATTGTCTGTTTTCTATTTACATATAGAGACAAACTTATACATAATTATCTATAAAAATAATTGTGTCGCAATGTTATTATAATTTATTAGACCACACACGTGTAAAGAAACTTTATATTGTTCGTACACTTGAAAAGAAAGAGAGAGAGAGAGAGAGAGAGAGAGATCAAACTTGTAAGTGTCCAGGAAGATTGATATTTTATGATCGTAAAAAGTGCAGTGTCACACACACATACACACATTGCAATACGCGATAAAACAGATTTACAGGCACTGAAAGCAAAGAGCAAACGATAATTTAGAATATTTAGATTGCGAGGATCTAAAACGCGCTGAAGAAAGAGAATAGAACAGATAGAAAACTGTCACTTTGAGTGTAATCTAAATAAATGTCTTTTTTTATGGACAAGAAGCCATTCAGTGCGTCCGCTTACTTTAGATCGCGTGCCGCACGGTGATTTAGATCAGTATTTAGATCAACACCCAAGTCTAGTGTCTACATATAGAATGTCTCAACTGTATTATCCAATATATCCAACTTGAAGTAAATCAGTAATAACTATGTAACTGTTGCACTTTATTGAGCGTTTGCTTGTTTGCATGAACCAGACTGGACACGTGGTGGTTTAACAATATTGTTTTAAACGCAATTACAAGGTGTAAGACCGCTTATTCTTTTTTTTTTTTTTTTTTTCAAATCAATTCTTCGTATCTATCCGAACGATATTCAATAACGATACAGACTCGAATCTCTCGATCGACGCACCGTTTGATTAAATCGGAGCGCGCATTTGTCGAGACGCAGGCGGAGATCGCAGGCGGATGCATCTTGGCGTGCATATTTCCGCGCTTTCGTCATTCCGGCGAAAACCTTGAATTACGTAAACGGAGATTCGAAGGGAAACCGGAGATAATATAAAGAGACGCGCTGTGCGAAATTTTGCTCTGTCCTCGTTCGATTTAAGTCCATCTTTTAGATTTTGAGGAATTAACTTTGCGCTCAAAATGGAAAGAAAAAAAGACAACTCTCTTTGAAAAATTTCGCAAAATAAACACTTCTATATATTTCATGTATTACTTGCGAGCTATTCTTGGGAAATAATTTAGAGAAAAGAAGTTAATTTTCAATGTTCAGATGATAACATAAATAAGAGAAAAATTCGAATAAAAAAGTTACGTCGCGTGAAAAATCTCCGAGCGCGAAAAGAAAAATTGTTCGTTGCCATTGTCGTCGCCGTCGTCATCGTCGTCATCGTCGCAGTGATCGACCAGCCGCATATCCGCCGATCGCGATTGCATCGCGGCAAGAAAGAAGGTTAGACCGGACCGCGGCGCGTTAGGCACGGCGCGAAAATCACGTGAAAAACTGGCTGTCCTAGAAACGGACCGGCCAGTCAGTGGCACAAACCGCTCCTGACGTGCGCACGCATATACACACGCGTGCGATCTTTGATACGCATTATCGGCATCGAACGGAATGGCGGAGAAACGAGAGAGGGGACTCAAAATGCGCGCCGAAGTAGCTTTTCTAGCGCGCTGATCAAGGCGGGATCAAGTGTCGCGAGCAAGTCTCGAACGGTTACGCGAGAACTTCTTGCATTTTCTTTTTTACCGGATTGTTAGCTGCGCGATTTAACTACGTTCGGAGCGTTCGCGCACTGGCAACACGGTAGTAATAACGTTGAATAGTAAATTATTAGCTCGAAATTATATTACGTCGGTTTTTGCCTTTAAATAGGCCGGTTATTTTCAATTTTCTCTCTGTCGTTGCGTTAAATACTCAGCACGAAAACGTCGACTTGGCGAGAGATTTGAAAAATTGTTATACTTAAATTTTTTGCTAAATGCAATGCCAGTGTGTTCAAAATAATTTTTCTGTCGCTTCACGATCGTGATGAAACGTAATTCGGCAGCTCGCGATAAGTATTATTAGGATCAATTAATTGTTATTGCGCGATTTTATCGTCACCTAACCTAACGTAATCGTAATCACGTTGCCTTTTAAGCATGGCGATACATCGCCACGGGATAAGAGAGGCGAGAACGCGCCTTTTTTTTCCCTCGCGACTTGAAAGTAGGTGCCCGCCGGTTGCGATAAAATCGCAGAAAATAACCTTTGAGTACCTGGTTTTCCATCGGCTTCTAATATCCCGTGCCAATCTTCCTCGGCAATCGCATTGCGAAATGCCCTTCGAAGAGCCGCGCGTCCAATTTCTCGAGGCGCTTCGTAACGTCGTGGACTCGCCACTCGACCTGGTCTCCGTTTCATCGAGCGGATCAGAACAGATTTGCCGATTGGCGTCTCTTGGCCGCGAAAGAAAGAATTCAGTGTCTCTCCTAAAAGACACTGAATCGATAAATCGCGAATTTCGTCTCCATGTAAAACAATCACTTTTGTTATTAATACTAATGCACACTATTTCTATTTCTTAAAATTGTTTAATTTTATATAATACTTATATGAGACATGTGTGATCTCGTACTTTAAGACATTCGCTATAATATCCTCTTTATTGTAAAGTCAACGCGCAAACTATTTTTACCTTCGAATTGCAAGTATTGAATAAACATCGTTTTTCTTTCTCAAATCTTGATTAAAATCCATCTTGATAGAATTTTCTATTTTTTTTTTTTTGTTTTTTTTTGGTAGAGTTTTCCTCATTATAAAGTTTTCTCTTCTTCACAGATCAGTTTTTATTAACGTGAAGAATCCCGACCTAAGCTAACAATGTGTATCCGTGCGCAATGCGTTTTCTCAATTATCTTAATAAGATTTTATTATTACGGGATTTTCCGTTGAATGTTTATCTATCGTTCTCACGCGCGCGGAATGTATTTACATGTCTTAATAGATCGGCACAATCATGTTTGCGGCAAACGCAGTTTCTGATTATATAATTCATATAATAATTTAAGGAACACTATTACGACGCACTTTGAGAATATCAGAAATCGTTTTATATAACTTGTTTTGCTGCGCGAAAAAATCGTGTCAAGTAAACTTGACACAACACAGGGACATACTTTATACTTGTTAAAAGGATGGTTTTTTTTCTGCAAAATTATGTTAGTCACATTTTGCATATTTAAGAGATGCTTATTGCCGCAACGCGATTTCTGGTGGCAATATGTAGAAGCAATATGCACTTTGAATTGGAAAATGAATAAAAATTGATCACGGAAGTAAATGTTTCCTTGTGGAGGAAATCGCTTGTCATTGGATTTAAAATCTCGATACATTTTCCTGATCCGATTCAATGAATTTTTTAAGTCATTCCTAGGAGTTTCGTCCTTCGACGCTATGTAACGTATGTAACACATGTTGAAGTGAATTACGCGTTAGATAGAAAAGTTATTTTATAATTAGTTGCAAAGAAACCTGTGAACTTTAAATACTCGCTCGTTAGCCTCGATAACAAGTGTAATTTTTTTGATTAAGGATAAGAGAGAGAATATCACTCGATTATCTGACAATTATATATATTCGCGAATGTGGAAAAAAGTGACATTCATTCGCGTGCTGTAAAAAAAAAATTATAAACGCGCGCACGCGTTACATAAATTATATAACCTAAAATGTTATATTTACATTTATAAGTACGTTTTTGAAACATGAATTTCAACATATTGTACGTAGTGATCTTTTGTAAACATTTCGTTTTTTTTTTTGTACGACGCTTTATAACGCATCTAATATTTCACGAATTACGGATTTTAAATTTTTCACATATCTGTGAAATTTAAATTTCACAAATGTGAAAAATTTACATTTTTAATTTACATAATCGGCCCTATTTTTCCCAACATTAGTAGTAAAATATTTTAAATACAAGTATTCTCTTTTTTATCTTTATTTTTCTGTCTCTTACGCAAATCTATTTTATCTCTTGAACAAAAATCTCTCAACTCGACATCCACCGAGAACTCGAACAATTCGCGGTCGCCTCAGAGTGATGTCGCAAAGTTATGTGTCGCGATAAATCTGCGGATGCCGATGCGAGGGGCTACAGGGACGGACGACATTAGAAATCGTCCTGCGAGAGAGACGCGCGCGGATTTATTACACGGATGCCAGAGGATCGCGAGGCTCCGCTGCTGGCGGCGCGAGTAATAATCCTCGAGCGTTCTCTAATGCGACTTGGGGAACCGGGCGGCCTCCAACAGTCTGAAATCGTTCCCCCGTGGTCCCCGCGGTCCTGCCCGGCCCGTGGACGGGGCCCCCTTCCGCCCGTGGTCCCCGCGGCGTCGGGATCCCCGTCCCCACTTCCTTTCACGGGGACAGTGAGAAGAACGCGCCATCTTGCTTAGACCGCGGCGTGTGCGCTTGCCGAATGCCCGTCGCACATACACACGTGAAACTCTGGCTTCTAGCGCGACAAAGAAACTTCTAACTCTCGTTGTCGTGGCTCGCCCGTCCCTTGCCACGGCAGAGGAGGGCCCGCTTCGCCACTCGCTCGTTCGCTCCTTCATCGTGTTTCGTTCGAAGCAATCGCGAATGTATGCGAGAGAAAGAGAAAGAAAGAACAGACTTCAAGGACGACGCTGAACCGATCGATCAAGCCGACCAGATCGTTCGCGATGCTCCAAGGAAACGATCCGTCACGGAAATTCAGGGATACTGGCCTCTCCTCACGATGGACGGCGTGTCGCGAATGGGGAAACCGGGGGAGAACCGAGGGGAGAAGGGAACGAGCCCGGAACGAGTTTTTCGTACGTGTGGCTTTAACGCCCCGCTACGAATAAATTAATCCCGTGGGCGGCGCGCTAGAGATCGCGGATTCACCATGTCGGATTCTTCACGATTCTCTCGCGGCTGCTCCAATTTAGAAGAATACGCGGCAAAATAACGCGCGAGGAAGCAACGCTCGAAGGATAAAACCAGCGATAAAATCTGCTGAATAATGTCTGTTATTAATATTTGTTATTATTACTAAATAATAGCCGAAACATCGGTTTTTCGTGATCGGTTACGCCATTATAGTTAGAGACACGTGACACATCAAGTAATAACATAATTGCGTGCATTATATTTTTGCGACACAGAACAGATAATGCGGAACACGATATATACACGTTCGATAATATCGCTCGTGCGCGCTCTCACTTTCTCTCTCTCGCTCTCTCAGAGTCGAGTAAATAATATATACATTATATATATATTCCAGATTTAATTAAAACGAACAGCGATAATTTGTAACCGTAATTGTAAAAATCGCACGCTGTAGATACACGCAATTATCATGCCGATGAGGCGCCATAAATATCCCGGCGAACACGTTGGCTACGCGCGTGTATATACGCGCGACTTGTACAAGGCGATTGCCAAGTAAACTGCAGGGTACAACGTCTCTGTACAGGCGGCCGTGTAGCCGGTGATGAGACCACGCGTTAATTAATAATGCGATCATCGTCGCTTCCGGTATCAAGCGGCGACGACGACGACGACGCAAAGAGAGGTAACGGCGGCGATTCCATTTGCGGAGAGCGAACACGAACGATCGATCGCGAACGATATCGCCCGCCTTTTTCTGTAGACGCAGAACTCGGTGTAACGAATCGGAAATTATACGAGGGGGCAATGCGTTCGCGCGGCGGTAATATAAATGAGCGTGCTTAAGTGAACGTACGCGGCAACGCCGCGCGCCGCTCTTCGATTCTCCTCTCCTCTCGGAGCGAAATCGAAGGTAGTAAAATTATAATCACTTTGGAGAACAATAATTAGTATTCGCGGTTGTTACATAGCACTTGGAGTGCGCTTGGTTGTTACATGGTTGTTAGTATATTAGTTATTATATTCTATTAGTTCTGTTATTCAATCTCTCACTATACACTGAAGTACATCGCTGTCAATCTTTGTCACCGAATAAAATTGTCCTTGTCGCCTAACGTTGCGTTTTTTTTTTTTAAATTATTAATACAAATTCTTAATTCATCCTCGCTCTGTATCTTGCGAAAAAACAAAAAAAAACATACACGCGGTACACGTACCAGTCTCGAACTATACGTGTGCGCGCGTGTCTCTGCAAAACCGCGGCGCGCGTTTTTCTGCCCCGATGAGCGACAGAGTGACACAGAGCGATGTTTCGCGTGCCTTGAGGTTTCATTTCGCCTCGCGGCGATGCGAGAATCGCACGCCCGCGCTAAAAAATGGCGTCGTACAATTAAAAACGATACTTGGGGCGTTATCGTTCCCTAGATCGGTCGCGCGATTGCTGTACATACGTCTCGCGCGGCGCCGCGTATGTATGCACATGCGATTCATTTCTTTCGAATTCCGCATCAGCTCACATAATAGTGTCCACGGCAATAATAATGCAACGTTCGCGTGCAACCAGCCGCGCCGTGTCGATCGAATTTCCTCCCACCCCCTCTTTTCCGTATCAAATCGAGTTTCTCTTCGATAAGGCGCTCTCAGAAGGCGCTGATTTCGGTGATTTATCCGCATGAATTTATGACCGGTATATCGGTTATAATTCACGTATGACGTGAATCGAAAACAAAAAAAAAAAAAAACAAAAAAAAAGGAGCGGGTACAAAGTTCGAGTACAATGTAACTTAGATCGTGATATAATGAATGCGATGTCTAATTATACTTACGTGTAACACACACTTACTCGTTTATCTGAGATGAGTGTGCACTTTTACAAATTGCTCGCAGAGCAACTTGTCTTTGCAATGCTAAATTAACTTTCTTGCTATTTTTTCCAAAGTTTTGATAAAAATTATTTTGTGAAAAGAAGAACGGTAACGTTTTACATTGAAAACTTTCCTAATTTTAAAATTTTAGAATTGTTTTTTTTTTTTTTTTTTTTTTTTTTTTTAAATAATTCATATCCTTTAACTTCTATTAGCGTGTAGAAGCTATTGCGTCGCGGTCCGTAGTCCAAATTTTCCAGCATCATCGGCGGATCGAATCACGCGCGTCAGCAAATTGTGTCATCGGTCGACCTTGAGTCAATCAAAGTGGAAAACGCGTTTGTGTGACGTAATGGACATCGAGTGCGTGGTTGTCGCCGGTCGAACGTAGCAGAAGCGATTGACAGCGACGATTGTTTCTCGTCCACGTGGCTGGCACCGCCATCGGAAAATACACAGGTTAGCTACTTCTCGAACTGTAATCACCGGCGTCGCACAAAAGCGGCCTGAGCACATATAAACGAGCGCAAATATGCGCTTGTCGGGGAAGAAAAAAGACAGAACGGTGTAACATATTATCGTGGAAGATGCATCGCTTTAATCGCACGTTTTGCACGAAAAATACTGAAGAAACTGATGCATACTTGACGTTGTCGGTGCTTCTTATCTCGAAGTGGAAACGAGATATTGTATCATGCGCTTTTGATAAAGAGAAGAAAGAAGTAAAATTACGCGAAACAGCAAAACATTTTGTTTTCGCAACTTTTAGAACAAAAAAAGCATTACAAATAAGTTGAATTACATAAAACAATATAACATTTATTTAAAATTAAATTACGAATCGGCCGACGTTGATTTATATTCAATATCAGAATCGAGACTTCTTAAATATTGTGTGGACAATTTTTCCACACAATAAATAATAAATAAAATATCCTAAATTGCTGTTTATCGGAAAAAACACATCGTCGTTGATCAAATCGTAGTTTACTAGCGACGCACTATTTCATATATATATATTTGATGTGACACATTAATCAAAGAAATTTCAAAGAACTCAGATACACGACGAAACAAAGAGCGTCACGTATGGACGAACGATCCGCGAAGGTAAAATGCGTCGTTTGAAAAGAAGCAAGTACACAAACCTAACCGCTCAATCGCTCATTGTTCTCGCGTTCGCATATTTAACAATCGTTATCAGCGACACTTTTGCGGGTCGCTCGGCCGACGACGTGAAGACACAACGCTACCAATTACCGGCGAAAAAAAAGGACAAAAGCGGCACACAGCGCGCGCTCTCGTTGCCTTTGTTCGCCGTCGTCGTGGTGCACCGTCACGTGGTCTATCTTTGTCATGGAACGGCGTTCGATGTTGTTCACGTGCGCGGCGCGGTTAGATCGAGCGAGGCCCCCGCGCGCGCACATCGACGTGTGTCCCCTTTATTTTTAATCTGCGCTTCAAATCACGCCGCGTACCCGCGACGCGCGCGTCGATGTTGTACTCGCAAATATCGATTCTGAAAAGCGCCGAACAATGGCGCTTATTTTCTGTTTTCAATGGCCATTGTGCCGGCCGCAGTCGCGGACAGCAACTGTGAGCGTCTTCTGTCTACCCCCGCGCACCACTGCCCTCCTCCCGCCCGCCGTCCCCGTCTGCGTCCTACATTTTTGCGCCCGTCTTTGCGCGTGTTCTTTAGCGCATTAACACTTATACATAATATTCAACGACGGAAAAATGAAAGGGAAAGAAAAAAAGAGGTATCGATCTTGCGGACCGATGTCGCGGGTTAAAGATTAAACTCTCTCCGTTATGTTTTTTTTTTTTAAATTGAAGAAAAAAGAAAATACAGAAGAATATATTCAGAGAGAGAAAAAGAAAGAGAGAATATGTGGTAAATAGAAAATATATATCTTAAAAATACATATCTAAGAGAAAGTGTGTAAGTGTAAGAATGATTTTAAAATCCAAGTATATTCCTCGGCCGTTTTTTGTAATTAAATTTGCGGATTCTTCATTCGGATTTGAACAAGTGTATCGAGCGAGTGCACATTCGATTACTTCAAGTGGAGAAGGGCCTCTGTAATAATTCTTCGTAAGATTTACCTCGTTACGACGCGCATACATCACTCACGCCGGAACCCGTTCTCAATGTGCAATTAATGATGACCGACGCGATTTTATTCTTTCGTGCGATCGATCGGCATACATAGAGACCGTCGTAAAAATCTACGATTGTGAGAAATGTAAACGATACCGCGCGCGCGTAATAACGTGGCGGTTGTGTCGCCACGATGCCCCCGTGTGTATTGCGAAAGCGATAGAATAATTCGACGTCATTCGTATGCGAAAATATCTTTCCATCGCGCGCGCGTTTCCGCAGTAAGCAAATGCGAGTCTTTTTTTAGAGAAAAACTCTGCCGACTTTATCTTCTAACTTTTTTAGCGGACTTTTTTTTAAGTCTGACGCGTTTTTCTTAAAATAATTACAAAAGAAATGATAAAAGTTACGCATAAGGAAGCTTTGTATTTTGCGCAGATAAACACTTCGAGGTATATCCGCAGATATTTCATTTTCGCGTTGATTAAAAGCCGCGGTTGTGTGCTCGCTTAATCTTCAAGTAGTTGCGCATAGCTTCAGGGTTCGGTGAGCAACGCTAACTTTGTGAGTAATTCGATGACCACGCGGGCAGATAATGCAGCGGGACTCGTTCTATCTTTTCAGAACGATCTCAATAACGTCAGCGCGCAGTGATAGAACGCGCGTGAGATGCTGGTATTTAACCTTCTTCTGTTTCTTCAATCTTCATGAAGAGTCAACTCGTTTAAATTACAAAATTGCTCTTTGATATCACGTGCCTATCAATTTTTCTTTATGAAAAGAAAATTTTTCTGACACGAAAAATTAACAGACAAATTGCAATCACAACGGCCGAAAAATTTTTACGGCGTTATTAACAATCGACCTTGTAGCGATGCACGCGGAAGTTTTAATTGTGTGTTTCCGAGAAGAACTTGACGATTACAGACAAAGTACCCGAGACGAAGCGCTCTCATATGTCGCGCACTTTGTCAAGAGACGATGACGAACGATCGTAAAAGATTCATCGGGGAACCGGTCATTTGGAGCATCGATCGAATCGCTATAGTCGACGGTAAAGATGTCGCTTGTCGTCGTGAAAAGAACTGAACGGAGAGAGTCGCGAATTTTATCTCCGCGATTTTATCGCGTTGATACAAAATATTTTTGTTGCAATAGTACGTAGTACTACTATACTAATTGT
>QVOB01017713.1:0-16098 GCA_014839585.1 Pseudomyrmex concolor | reverse complement strand
GCTCCCGGAGTTACAGCGCCCTCTTTTCACTTGGGGGGGAATTACGATTTTTTAAAATGTGTCAGGTTTTTCTGCCCAACCCTGTATATGATAGGTTTTAATATGATAAGTTTTTTTTATCGATCAAATATAATGTCTGTAAATTACACTATATGTCAAACTTAATGTCTACTAACGTCTTTGCTCTCGAGATAAGTGCTCACAACAAGGCACACAAATCTGTCTTATAATTCTCGACTCACTGTCAGCGCGAACTAAGAGACACTTCTGTAACATATATATCTACTGAAGAAAAAACAAAACAAGGAGGAAGAGCAAAAGCTCTTTTCTCATACTTTGGCACGGCGCGAGACTATAGTTGGTAAATCACGAAAAGCGCAACCGTAGGGCTTCTATTTCCGTTGATGGATCTGCGTAAAAGACGTACTCTTTTCCATTATTTTATCTCTAACAAGTTACTTATTTGTCTTATAAATAAAACACACTATTCACAAAAAATAAAAAAACAAACGTTCTGATTGTGTATCAAGTGTGTTCATGTTTTTATGATTCATAGTTTCAGCAAATATAATCGTGATTTTCGCGTGTACTAGCGAGTCATTTTTCTTACAATTAGACTTGAAAGTAAACTGACGAGAACGAATTATATCGAACGAATTAAAATTAATATCAATAGTGAGATAATTAATCCTCTTTTTACTTAACATGTGTTAACGACAATCTTATAATTAAAGTTTGTTTGATGTTTTATTTATAAATTTCTTTTACACCAAAAAATGGCAATTTTGAAGTTTCCGTGAAATTTTCTTTGATGAGATTTTGTTAGTTTTGGCACAAAAATCTCTCCAGATAGCATGTTTAATACGCAACGTATCTCTCGATGTAACATGCGTGCACCTCATATAGCATACAGAATAATACTGTGAAAGCAACAGAAAGCTCGGAAGATGCCGGCGTAAAGTTTCGGGCTTGTTATCGTCTAGAATCACAATTCGATTGCGTTTCATGTGCTCGTTTCTCGTGGTAGATACGAGCGTACGGTGCAAAACTCGCAGTAGCAAATCCTCGTGTAGTACGGACAAAATGGCAACGGGCGCTCCAATTACGAACGTATTGCCACTTGCCGACTTGTCTCGTAAACGTGCGCGTCGCGTGCGCGGCTTTAATACGCGTAGGGTGAGTGTTACAAGATTCGTCTGTGCAGTAGTGCATCCCAAATGATCGTCGCCAAGTTAGTTAATTGTACACATTAACTAACATTTATAGAGCTTAGACAATAAAATATAGGTGGACTGCCTAAAATGCTGATGAATAGAATGCATATTACTATACGCTTAATGAACACTTTTTCATCTGTCTACATCCGTTGTTCAAAACAATTATCTTTTTTAAATTTTTATGTCAGTGCAATACAATAGTATTTGTAATTAAAACTTTTACACATTTTTATTGTTATTTCTATTATTTTTTGAAGAAAAATGTCAGAATTTCAAAGCCATGTAAGAATTAAGCTCCTCGAGAAGAAATAGAAATAAATAACTAAAAGAAATAAATAACTAAAAAATAGTTTTTCTTTAAGTTTTAATTTTCAGATTTTATTATAATAAAAACTTTTGCGTAAGATTAAGCTTTTGTATAAAAATTAAGCTTCAAATTATAAGTTACAACTTTTTCTCAGATCCGCACGATACTTAAATTGTGTGTTTCTCATAAAAAAATTGTTTTGAAACAATTTTGAAAGTCATTATATTATTGCAAAAGAAAACATATTAAGGAGGATAAGCAGGATTAACATACTCGATAACTGCCATAACTGCGACAGATTCCTCATCGAATGCGGCCAGTTCGATATCCTTGGTGAAGCAGTCAAACTGCTGCTGCGGCAAGGGCGTGGAAGGATGCATGTTGCGCCAGGTGTGCAACGCGATTACCTCTCCGTTAAGTGCGCATGGCATGCCCGACGCCTGTAATTATAGAAACGCTAGCGATATTTAAGCCGTTTGCAAGAATATGTGATTGCACAAATTCTTTGCAAATACTAGATACTCTCGTAACTAAATTAAAAGAGAGAAAAAGAGACAAAGAGAGTTATTTTCTGTAATGTATATCTCTCAATATTATATTCATGTAGTATATAACCGAATATGTACGTTCTTAAGTTTGAACAATACACGGTGTTCTTTTAATTTTCTTAGATTTTCACTAAAAATGTTCGAAAAGTTCAAACTAAATAGAGAGAAAGAAAATCGGTAATATAACGAAGAATGTAAATGATTACATCAACGTGTTACATTAGTTAGCAAAAGCGCACATACATACTTCGCCGTTGTTAATCATTAGTATTAACGTTTCCGCGATTATGTTTCTCGTTACAGCGAGTAGACACGAACAGTATCAAGCTTCTTGTAACATTTTTCGCGAAGGTCAGTATCGTGTCTCGTGTCTGCTTCAAGATATTCGGAAACGAATGATGGGACGTCGTTCAAAAATCGATGCAAGCTTGTAATTTTTATCTTACGCTGTCTAACGAGGCTTTGAATTGTCTATCCCTTCTAAATAGCTTCGGTTTATATGAAGCGTTTGAAAAGTTCATCGAATTTTTTTGATAAAGACGTTTTTCAGACATTAGATATTTTATCTTAATAATTTTGGTTCTATATTGAATACAAATTGTTTACATCATTTGCGCAAGATAAATGCCAATTACACATTTTGAAGCATATAAGTGTAATATGCGCTTAGAAAAAGCGGTTATTAATTTAACTATTAAAGCGCAACAGAGTATTAAAGAAGATAATAGTACCAAATTATCACTTTTTTGGGGGATGTTGGGACCAACAAGCAGAGTGTTTCGTTGATAAAAATTGTATAATGTGTTCTGTCCAAACGTTTTGATTTTTTATTTTAAACCATCTTCAATGGAACGAATTCCAACACTCTTTCCTACTTCAACGATGATTGTGATTACATAATATAAAATGTTCAATGTAGTTTAGTCAAAGAATAAAATAATGAGAAATAGTATTTAAATCGCAGTAGATATTTGCAATCGACGGTAGTATTACGGTGCTTTATACGCACTATAAACTCCGCGTATATTTTACGAGAATACCAGCCACATTATTAATTCACTTTCTGCACCATAAAAACTATATATATTTAAATATATAAAAAATAATGCAGTGTTTGTGAGAATATATAAATCATTAGGACGTGTTCTCATGAAAAGAAATTTATTTATTAAGTATCAACTTAATTCCAGCTGATAAAATCTGAATTTTGATTCAGGAGGAAAACTTTGGTCCTTGAGCCGGTTTATTCCAAATGGCACATTTGATGTCACTATATAGATATACCGCCTTGTTACATATCCGATCCGCATAATAACGACAACACTTGCTAGATAGCTAGATAATAACTGAACCTATATCGTCTCACGTGACCCGCTCTATAAATAAATATAGAAACGCGTAGAGAAATGCCGCGCGCGCGGTTAACAGCGTGCTGCGATATAACGAACACTGGCCTTAATTAGTTTGTTAATACGCCTAAACGACTCGGATATCATCTTGTATATCAGTATGCGTGATTCCGGAAAATGTTAACGAAGCTGCCGCTGGCTTAAGATATTAAGCCCAACTAACCTTAAGAATGTCACTTCTAGCTTAGAACATTGTAAAACCGAACAAAATTGCATCAGAGGAAAAAACTTAACGGTTGATCAATAGAAAAGCAAAAAAATAAATTTCAATATGAGATAATAAGAGGGGTGACCTCGGATTTGTGTACGGTTAATCCAACAAGGTTTGAAGTACAAATATGAATCGGTTGCTGGTGTCATGCAAAAATTATCGTCAATAATTGGATATGTGAAACGTTTTGACTTTTATTTATAATATAAAAAAAGCATAAGGAGATAGTCTTCTTCAGTCAAATAAAAATATACTGAATCGAATGTCGTTATGAAACAGAAGAAATTATGCCTATGGATATGAAAGGCATATATTGATGGAAATTTAACATAGTCAAAAAATGAAAACTATACTAGTGGTATACCTAGTGGTCGTGAACAGAAAACTTATACTTTTAATTGAAAAAGACTATGAATAAAAATTGTTAAAAAATTGTTAAAAAATAAAAATACAAAAACTAAAAGGAAATATATATATATATAAATGAACTGCTAAAATTACACTTTTCAAATTTAGATGTAATAAGCTTCATTATATATAATATATAATGGACACTATAATAGTAACTATAAATAGTCACTATCTTGATGATTCACAGTGAGTATAGAAGCACGTTACATATGTATATGTTATATAACATTATTATATGTATATAACATTTATTGTATCCGAGACAGCATGGAGTTACAGAAAGTCCGTAATGCCGTTTAAAATAACGTCAGTGACAGCCACGAGTTTGCAACGTGCAGATAACTGCGTGTGTGTATACATTACAGACAATGCAAGCAATCTTTTAAAAGAGATTTAGTTCGCGTCATATATAGACAACGAATGATGAGTATTAAAATCGTTTACGTCAGTGTTCTTCGTTAAGCGGACAGATATCGTGCGCACGCTTTATTCACTGCCGGGATGCGTGTCTAATAATATGTATATGCACAATGTACGCCTCTCCACTTCCATATCGTACGATCGTATGTCAAAGTTTTGCAGCTCCCACATACTTCGCCAGGCGCATATTGTATTCCTGTCCAAAAATCAATTGTCATATTATTTGAAAATCAAATGTCTTATATTGAAAATAAGCTTTTGATATAATAAAGTACATGCATAAAAGTACATGCAACACAGTAAATAAAAGAAATACACAGAAAAAACAGTTTTGTTGAGATTATCAAATTTTAGATATCTCAACAAAACTTTTTTTTTAGTGTAGATATATGATACAAGAAAAATAAATGTACAAATGCATAAAAGATAATGTAGAAATATAAATGTCATTTTTCAACGTTCTTTGTCAAATGATTATGACTGATCTACGTAAAGATATTTATTCTGAAAAAATCTAAATAAACCGAGTCGCAGAAAATATAAAAATAATGTTTCAGTCGCGTGTAATAATGTAAACACTTTTATCGGCTATCGATTTCGGTCGACCTGTTCCGCTTCTTTTATTACAAGAGTATATACCGGGATATGTGATCCGAGATAGATTGCGGATAACTAAGTCTAACCAGTAATATTATAAGTTAAAATTCGATCATCAGAACGGCTTTACGGAAACACGCATCTTCTATATTCGTCCAAAAGCACGTTCCAATCGATAATGCCCGCGCATAACTTGATGTGTAAAAAACAAAATGATAACAAAATGATAACAAAGCTGTCTACGAACGCATAAAATATGTCTATTAATAACTAACTGTAAAAAAAAAAAATAGCAGAAGGCCGTGATCCACTTATATACATTTTTCTGCTTATTACAAAGCGTTATATCCAGCAGTGATGTTGCGGTTGTCCCGACGCGCGCTATATAGTTGAACTATAAATAAATTTTCCGATATGTTAATCTTTTTGCCGGTGAAAAAAATTATATATGCATCAATATTATATATACATCCATATACAGTGGAACCTCATTTATCCGGATCTCTTTTATCCGGAACGATTGAAGCCCAAACCTCTATTATACGAACTTCCCATCAGTCACTATCAGTGGACCTCTATTTATCGAACGTCGAAACCTCTATTATCCGAACTATAACAAAAGATGGTGAGGATGCTGATGGACCTCTATTAACCGGAAAACTCGGTTATCCGAACGTTCTTGTCCCCCGATCGGTCCGGATAAACGAGGTTTCACTGTATATATATATAATGTGTGTGTGTGTGTGTGTATTATTTCCTCGCATGTGCATAAACGCGCGCATAAACTGCGCCGTGCATATTTTTACGAACTTGATTATATATAGCTATCGTTAACGTCAAACGGAATCCGCACATTCCGTTTAGAAACGTAAAAAACTTAAACGCGCGGGAATACGCGTTTTCGAAAATCAAAGTCAATCGTGCAATGTATTGAGAAAGATCACTATAACTTTTGATATTTCATTAATAAGAAAAATCTTTCTCCTTCTCTCTTACAAAGACACACATACAATTTAATTACTGTTGTAATTATTATATTAATATATTCAACTATATAGTGATCAAATTGAGCAGAAGTAACTAAATTAAATAAATTTAAAACTATAATTGAAGACTTTGATATAATTACACTGGAGTATTGTAACATTTTACTTTTTTTCTAAAATCACAACCGTTTGCAAATAATAAAAAAAAGAATAACGATTATAAAAGAAAAGAAATCGTATATCAATCGTCGCGCTCCACTGTTTCTCACAGTGGAACAGGTGGCACTCGCTATTATCGCTGTGGCTTTTATTACATTTTGCTCGCGAGTAGACATAAATGGGACATGTCGATCGAATTACTTCTAACGGACGCCATACCTGACGATGAGGCAAACTATATGGGTGATAGCTACGCGGTATATACGCGGGTCGGTCAGGGATGTCTTTTAAGAGAAAACGGATGTATGTACAACCTAACCTAACCTAATTTGATACAGGAGTGCAACACATAGTTGCTCCGATCAGTATTTTTTGTCGATATAGACGATCACAAGTTCTCTCTTTTTCTCTCTTTTTTCTCTTTTCTTTCTCTCATCTCTTTTCAAACCGCTTCGTTAACACAAAATTTTATTGAATTTTAGCAAACTTGCAAGAGTTTCTCTAATAACTCTTTCATATGTAATATTTTATATAAACGGGCAAAAATAAAAGAACGATTAAATGCTGTAAAAATATTAATGTTACATAAAATGAAAAAATAAATACTATATGAATATTATATCATGTATATTAATAAAAAATATATTAAAGTTTGTAAATATAAGTCTGAAAAAAAAAGTTAAGGAGGTTTTCTTATGTAATAGCCAAAATTTTAAGCGTTTAAGATTTTTTGTTATGAAAAATATAAAACGCAATCTTTTAAATCTTTTTATATGTTATTATTTGAATTTTAGTTTAAAAGTAATTTTTTTTTGTTATAATTTATTAATATTTGGTATTCGGTATAGAGAATGTATGTTACTGACGCCTACTTTGATTGTGAATATCTCGCTTTACAATCGGTCAATTTCTTTGAAATTGCGACACTAATTGTAAATCATCATTGTTAACATTGTTAACATCTATTTAAGTTTTATTAAATTCTATAGAAAAGTGATTTTGCACGGGAACTATCTTAACGCCGCGTTAGTAATTCGGAAAAAGATATTCCTTAATTTATATATAAACAATATATCTTGAGAAATCATTCTATAACAAAATCGTTAAGTTATTATCGCTTGATTAGAAACTTTCAGCACTTTTTCTTTATACAATCATATAATGAGTGAGATTTTTCTACTCAAAATGTTAAGATATTCTATACACACTGTTTTGTTTAAATTTTATATTACTATTCTCCCAATGCACCATTGTATATATAGACAAATAAAAACATATAAATAAAAATTAAGGAAAATATATATGTATTAATTACATCATTTAAATGCCATAATTTCTCAGAAAACGCGCAAGTATCGTTTGTATATGTATACACAGAAAAAACTGTTTTGTTGAGATTACCAAAGTTTGGTAATCTCAACCAAAATTTGGTTTCCAAAACAATTTATTTGGTCTGATTTACCAAATTTTGGTTATCTCAACAAAACTCTTTTTTCAGTGTAATTTTATAGATAGCAATAAAATGTGAAATTTAAATATTATTCTTGGCCATGAGTAGCCGATTATCTATTATTTTATATGCATGCAGGCTCGGGATGTACCCCTCCCCATATCCCATCCAGGTACATATATATTACACGTACATACATACACATGCACGCAATCGGGCGTACATCAATACGTATACACGCACATCTGAACGTCCGCGGAAAAATAACGACTCGGCGCGCACATTGTTTTAATGAAAAACGATATATCTTCCGCTCCTTTGTTGGTTATTTTCGAATTCTTTGAATCACGTACCATGTCCCTCATCAATAACGCGGAAAATCTCGCATGCATGTTTAATAATATTTATAGATAAACAACCGACGTGACTTACTGCTAGGACAGTTATTTCGATTTTTGATAAGCGTGTCACCGATTGTGTAATAGTGTAATAGATAACAATAACAAAGTCACGTTAAAGTTACGTCGGTTATTTTCTTTATGCTTCTCAAAGAGCAAATTAGACTACGATTACAAGCAAACAGATATTACAAGAAAAACATAGTTGAGAGTTTTGAGATAGAGTCAAAATTAATCGAGAATAATCCAAAATAATCAAGAATAGTCCAAATAAACGCAGATTTTTACGATGCAGATGAATTATAATGCTCGTCATACAATTGTATATTTCATTATAGATACTCGATATCTCTATCGATTCGCACTCTACAAAATTCATGAAAGTAAAGCTCCAACGTTATTTTCATGTCGAGAACACTCCATAAATAGACGTGATTATTTTCGAACGACTAACATAACGAGATTTTGCCCACGTTTTTTTTTTGTTAAATAATAAAACAATTGTTATTAACGATATGTGTTAAAATTCAAATCTATTTTGCGTACTGGAGTAAGTTTACAAAGTCCACTTTTTGTTGTGTATCTCACAGAACACTTAAGGCACGCCGAGCCGAAAGCACTGCTCGGACATCCAACACTTTATTCTAAGTAAAAGTTTGTGCGCGCGCGCGCAAACGCGGCTCTCCCCGCATTGTACAACAATTCTTCATTTATTCGAAAACACGATCTTCGATTTTAGATGTGAAATAAATCCAAGAAAATACGCACCCGTGATAAGAAGCGTGTTATTCGTCGGCTAAAGACGAGCGAGAGACATGACGCGACTAGAATCCAAATAAGAGAAACTACCCCAAGGAAAAGTAGGGTGGCTCTATTGCCGTATCCGCCCAACACGAAAGACAGATACCTCGACTCTCACGGTGCTGAGATTCGAGATCTGTCGATCTGATAATCGCACGACAGCAAATAATGTAAAAAAAGTGTGAAAAGAAGAAAATAAGAAAGAAAAAAATAAAAAGAAACCGTCCACTACACTCTCTAGTTATACTCGCCCGAGTGCGTTACGCATCCTTTCGGTGTTCCTGGCGCGAGACAGCTACGGCGGCGATGATGCGATGCGATGCGATAGATAAAAGGAGAGTCGATCCTCTCTTATATGAGAGAGTAAGCGAACGAGCAAGTGAACGACAACCTCTTGTCAACGTAGTCGTGCTGCCCACCGCCAGAGATCTTTCTCTGTTACGAGTCGCGCGCGTTGCAAGAGAGCTCCGCTTTTCTGCCGTGCTTTCCTCCACCGGAGGGTGCGCAGGGAATCGCAAGGGAGTTAGAAACGGCGGACTGCAGGGGTAGCAGTGATGCCAAGAGGAAGAGAGGAAAGAAGGGGAAAGAGAGGTAAAAAAGAAGACACTCTAGCACTCACATGTCTGTCGTGTGTAATCGGCGCGCGCGGCATACCCCCATATCACCTACAACAGGGTTCGCACGAGGACGAGCACCGACCCGCAATCATCACGACGGCGATAAAGACGACGAGACAACGCTTCTTCTTGTCGACGAAAATTGATGCCAATCCTGGTTGTTGCGAAGGTTGCTGCTTCGTGTCGCGCGTATAACGCGATTCTGTTATGTTAACTGACAATAGCGTGAACGGGAACACGCGTGATTAACGTAAGGGGCGAGACACGGATACTTACGAATATGAATATACGCGTGCTCTGCACGAAAAAGAGATAATGTGAAATTAGATGAAACGAAAAGTAAAATGCAAAAGGAATTGCAAAAATACGATCGAGAGAAAAAGAGAGGAAAGTAGGCTGAGAAGAAAGAGAGATAGAGTGAGAGAAAGGTAAGAGAAAAGAGAACGCGCGTAAGTGGAGCCGCATTAAACAGAGGGATGCTCCACGATAAATCGCGAGCTCGCTGATGGTACTAGTACGAGATCGGAATAAAGACTGTAATAGTAGTAGTGATGGACAGAGAGCGCTTCTCAGACGAGGGAGGTAATTTACTCTTCCTCTTCTCTTTCTGTCTCTCAAGTGATTTTGCTCGACTGAGTTAGTTAAAGGATGCGAGTGAGAGAAAAAATCGATATATATATATATATATATATAGAGAGAGAGAGAGAGAGAGAGCAGATCTTAAAAGAGAAACGAAGAGAAGAGATGGTTGAGAGAAAAGAAGAGCAGGATTAGAATAAGAGAGTTTGAAATAAAGGTGAGGATAAGTAAGTATATGTATGTATCTCAGCGAGCACTTGTGTGATTGTATAAGTAATGAAGAGAAAGTACAGGAGAGAAATAGAGAGAGGGAAACGATAAACGGCACTGCACTCCGGATACTCCGACACGACCGCGCTGGGACTGCGAAACGTACTAAGGGCGTGGGCGTTCGCGAGCGAACAAGCAGACCGACGGTGCAAACGACGGTGGACTACATTGATTTTGATTTTCGAAGACACGCGCACTTGGATTCACGCGTTCTCTGGATCTGCTCATTCATGCCGCTCCCATCTAGCCGCCGAGGACATTATTCCTGTTGCTCTAACGAAGGGCGAACCACAAAAAGAGATCTATTATATTTTAAGTTTACGACTTTTAATACAAGACGATTTACTCGCGTCTTTTAATCATTAAACATATAAATATGTGGCGCGATGTGTGTCACAATAATCCGAATTTGATGTGATATTAGATTTTTTCGCTTTTTTCGCCAAAAATTATTTTTGAATTTTTATAACATAAGCCGCAAAATACTCGGTTCTTTTTATGAGAAGACTGATTGCGTTATCGGCCTATCTCTTTAAAGGATGTATACTTGTATTCTCGTATATTCGTTGGCGAAGTTAGCGATTATATACCTACAACTAAATGATTTAACTCAAGATATGACATAGTGTGATTTGAAGGATTAAGGCTCGATACAACGGTTCTCATATAGAAAGAACAGATTAGAGATTACTGTTCTATATATCTTATCATTTATTAGACACATACATCTAAAGATAAAGATGTACAATCGCTATGTAATGTCACACGACACTACGCGCAATAATATTATGATAGTCTTACACGAGGCGGTACCAAATATATATGAAGAAAGAACAAAGTAAATCCGTGCGTATATCCTGGCATACTTCTCCTCCATCGCGTAGATTCATCTATGCTCCTGCAGAAGTCAAGCACTCACGCGATGATACGCGCGCTCTTCGCGATTGTTCTACTTAGCAATAAATAAATACAGCAAATTTGGATCACATAAAATATCCGAAGCCGAAGGTCCGTTTTATAGCGTCCCAATAATACCTATCCCAATTCTCTTTTGTAGAGGCTTCTTCGCTGTAATTCATACATGACGTTTTTATACATAATTTTGCTTGTTGATACAATTCCGAGAAATTTATAACTCCTTAAAAAAACATCGTTTTTACGCTTACCTAAGTGGAACACCAGTCTGCAGTAAATTAACCTCAGTATGATCATTTTTCTCATTGATATCAATTGTTACTTCGCTAAAATGTCCGGTTGGCCATTGTTTACAACGCCACTTTTGAATTATTTTTGTCGGTGTAATCTCGACAAATTCACCATGAATATTGCCACCGAAAAGTTCAAAATAACCATTTTTCTTTGCTTCTAACTTTACTGGATTTTTCGTAAAAGCTTGTACCATCTAAAAACAATTGAAGATCTCAATGCTACTAATTTAAGTTATACTAACTAAAAATGTATAAGAGTAATATTATTACCTCAGGCGAAGAAAAGACATTGTAAAACTCTTCCGCCCTACATTGGAACTTTATCTGTTGATTAATAGAAGTGGTCGAGATTTTACATCCAATTGTTTTATTATTTATGGATGCTACTACTATATTCATTTGCATCTTAAAAGAGAAAAAAGTTATAAATACTTGTGTTAGTTATAGATACTTATCTTTACATCTGAAAAACCAGTCTTCCACTTACTTTAGCATTAAAACCAGATGTTATATTTGAAATATTTTCTTTTACATTATCCTTTTTGGGAAGTATCATTCCTCTTGTAAATTCTGCAAATCAAAAAAATTAAATAAATAAATGCTACGTAATGGTTATATCAAAAATGTAACCATCACCTTTTACATATAAATAACAATTGAAAACATTTTGTTCTACCTTCTTTTAAAGAAGAAACATATTTTTTTAACTTTTCTCTTATTGTATCCTTCCCTTTTGTATGTAAAAATTGTTTTATTTGCTCTCCTTCATCAGTACTATCTTTTAATGTTATTTCAATCTATAAAAAAGAAAACCACAACACACACGTTTATATATATATATGTATACATTTAAAATTCTTAAAACTAAAAATAAAAAAACTAAAAATAAATTTTTTTTTTTAATTCTTAAAGATATATATATATATAGCTTTATTAAGTATAAACTAAATAAAAAAAATAATACTTTAAGAGCCATATGCAACATGTACGTGCAAAATATATTTTTAATGTGTAAACTAATACACACATAGAAAATTTGAATTGAATAACAATTTTAAAATTCATATATTACTTTGTATCACATACGTAAATTATTCTTTTAACTCCAATAAAATTTAAAAAATCTATTGCAAAAAAGACACCTTGGTCAGCAAGCGAAGTAGCATCTTATATGAGTTTTAGAATTGTTAATCAATTTAAATTTTTTGTGTATTAACTTACACGTTAAAAATATATTTCGCACGTATATCCTGTATATGGCTCTCAAAGTAATAAAATTCTTTGATACTTATTTTCTATTTCTCTCACAATTTTTATTAAGGGTCAAAGTACAAAGAAATACTTACATCAACTTCATTGATATCATTTTCTTCAGAGAGATTAGGAATATTTATTTTACCCTCAATGTTCTTACTTGATTTTCCATCGGATATCCATTTTAGAACAATATTCCATTCATAAAAAAAAATAAGTTTTCCTTTCCTATTATTAGCTACTGCCTCACCTTCACATTTTTCCATTTCTGATATTTTACATGATACTATAAATCCAATAGAAACAACTTATATGAAAGATATATGTGTATATAAAAGTATGTATATATACACACACACAAAATATATATGTACGCGTATACGGGTGTATATGTATATATACGCGCGTAAGACAACCTGATGCATGCTTATTCGCGGATCTTTGTTAATTAAGATTTCGTAACTATTGCAAATCTCGCAAAATGGTATAAAATTTTTCGACTCAGGTTTACTCCTTCTACTTGTCTACGAGAAATGTTACACCAATTGTCGGATACCCTGTAGAGATAAACAGTATAGTTGTTGGCCTCTCAACAGTAATTGGCCCTGTATTAAAGAAGTAATAAATATAAATAAATCACATTATATTCTAAACTATAAACATTTTAATATTAAGTTTTCTGCTCCTATATAATAAAATTAATATTATAGTATTCAATAATGTCAAAAAATCATTGTACGACAAACATTAGCCAACTGGTATTATTGTTTTGAGATTATGAAAACCATGTGACAGTCATTGATCTCTCATTTTGAGTTATAGATACAAATGTAAGTAGGTTTGTTAGTTTTTAATGTTAGAAATATAATATTCAATACTATCATATATTTTCATAAGTCAAAACAAGAAATTTATTATAATTGTTGTGCAAACAGAATCATATGGCCAATAACTGTTTATTTTGACTATAGGAAATATTTTATCAAATTTTGAATAATTTTTCAAATTTCCTAATAAATTTAATATTTCATTTGCAATTTTTATAGTTTGTTTAAGCTAGTAGTACTGAAAATTTACTTCAAGTTATTAAATTTAATTTTATAATTTACTTTATATAGTGTAGTTCTTTTTTAAGTGGCCAATCACTGTATCTCTTACCCCTATATCAAAAGGCACAGTAGTGCTTTGCGCCACACATATAATACATGCAATACTTCTATTTCAGTGTTTTTATTTGTTTAATTATAAGTTTATATATATGTATATATCATTCCACACTCAAATTAGGAAGAAAAACCAGATAGACAAAAACTCGTCCATTTCGTGCATCTTCCCTACTAGAAAGCTCCTCATTCCACAGCCATTAGCTGTCAGCAAGTGTCTCACCAATTTTGCACAATGCTATCCCTACTTTACTCATTTTTTCTTCCCCTATGCACAGTAGAATTCTCTTCTCAAGTTAAACTTAATGTAAATGTAATTAAACAATACAACAGCTTTTATTGCTTGAAAAAATCTTGTGAAAAAGATATAAAGTCTTAAGAAAGATTATATACAAAATATATATATTATGTGTCTATACATATATATAAATTAATATAAAATATACTATTAAAATGATTGTACGAATATACTAACCTCCATCTTTTTCAATTTTTGTATTTAAAAATAATTCTTTTAACTTTTCTTGTGACCAAGCACAAGCATTTTTTTCTGTCCTGTATGTAATAATTTTTATGACAAAAATGTTATAAAATATTGATGTGTATTTTATATTGATAAAGCTCAACAATTTAAAGATGTATTGATTAATATATAAAACACATTTATATAAAAACATACCAGTGCCAGTTATTAACATTTGTTGCATCAGGCCTATCTTCTACAATCCAACGAGGATCTCCTTCACCCCACTTTGCCATGCTTCCTCCAATGTTGAAGTAGATCTAGTGAGTATTAGTAAACTAGAATGTAATACACTGAAATATGTAATACACTAAAATGTAAATTTTACAACATTACAGTCTGAATATAAAAGCATAACAATCTTTTAGAAAATTTCACAATATAATATATTGTACAAATACAACATAACCTACAGTTCAAAAAGTAACGAAACAATTATACGCATGTTAAGCTAAACAAATATTTATTAACTATTAAATTTATTGGAATTTCTGTCAAGCGTAAGTTACTTACGCGAGAAATTGCAAACTATGGTTAAAAATATATTCCCAGTTTGTCGTTGAATCGTTTTTGTGATAGCTGACCTGCAAAATGTTTATAAAAAGGTTTCGTGCTACTTCGCACGTGCTTCTGTATGTATCCTTTGAGCAAGAAACTTTAAACGTTAAAACACTGTCAAGTAAATATTTAATAATATTGAATACTTGGATCGCTCTAGTAACTCTAAAGTATTCAAACTACACACTGCTACACACCGAAAACTCGAACAGAGAAGATCAGCGTTCGGGCTAGAAAGCTGTCTCAAACATTCTGATTCTGTTTCTTCTTCTTTGCTATTATGGCGCTTTGCCTCTGTGCATTCTGATTCTGAAAACTTCAAGCATCGAATAAAAAATTTCTCAAGATGATATACTCACATGTAATTCCACATGTAATTTCCAATCAATGATTAGAGAAATGCGTTTGTCTTTTTCGCCACTTTTTCGCTAATAGCGTTCACGAACACTGTTTTTAGGTAAGTTCGACTTGCCGTTCGCAATAGAATCATTTCCATCCCACAGACTTCTATATACTACACTAGAGTTGTGTTCCGTTCCACGCATATGCGTGCATTTATCTATCAGCGTTTTCCACTGGGAGAACTGGTGCGCACTAAGTGCGCACTAGCCACGGGCAACGTGTTTCACTGGGCGTTTTAGGCTGGATCCTCATGCAGACACCGGCGCTTTGACACCGAGCGTTGATTGGTGAATGGCAGGTAGTGAGGGTAAATGTGAAGATAAATTTACCCTCACTACCCACTTTTCACCAATCAACGCTCGGTGTCAAAGCGCCGGTGTCTGCATGAGGATCCAGGCTTAGTGCACACGAAAACAGTGCGCGTTGTTTCACTGGGAAGCTGAGTGCCGAATTTTTGCACTTTAGTGCATAAATTGCGCGCAATGATTTGAATGTTCCTGTAGTATTTCAACTGCTAGATTTGCTGTCTTTGTCTTCATCTAGTAGTGATGAAGATGAAGTTTTTATGACAGCCAAAATATCACACAAAATTCCAAAAATAGAAAATTTT
>QVOB01017712.1:0-16152 GCA_014839585.1 Pseudomyrmex concolor | reverse complement strand
AGAGAGAGAGTAAACATACGAAATATATCATCAAGCGATATAGCAAAATCTTAAAACAAATCTTGTCGATTATTAATCTCGCCACTTGTACAAGCATATTGATAATTATTTTCGGCTAATCGAATAATTGATCGCTGAGATATTTAGAATCTGCAGTCCGGAAGGAATAACACACGCACACATTTCTCAGTACGTTTACCAGTTGTTTGATAACGACGCACCGATAACACCGATTATCGTATACGTAAATCTTTGAAAACCGCGGTCTGTTCCGTATAGAAACGGGAAAGGGAAACTCATCCCTTCTCCTTTCGGACAAAAAGAGACGCAGGTAAGAGAGAGAGAGAGAGACAGAGACTTTTTTGTATATAAATTATTATATTGCTTCACAACTTAAAACAATGTGTCAAAGTACATACACGTTGTCGTGCGAAGAAAAGAGATATATTTCAAATGTCGGCAGACCGCACCGCGCGCGATAATGAAATAAAACGCGAGGCCGAGCAGTGTCGCGCTGACTCGCGCCTGAAATAATCGTCGAAAGCATGATTCAATCCACTTGAAAGATGAGTTAACAAAATTTTATGATTATTTTTCTAGTTTTCCAGTTTTATAAGTTAATGTTTTTTTATTACATTGTCACACATGGATGTCAAGTAATTCCGAAGTGAAAACACCATTCTCTGTACATATATAAGAATATTGCAATTTTTATTTAATCAAAGAATTTAGCAATTTTTTTTTTCGTTAATCGAAACTTTAACTTTTTTTTATTATCACATATAAATATATATTTTTACATTGTATTTGAATGCGTCGCAACTAATCTCATGTTGTCTGAGTATTAAAACCATGTTTGACGGTACAGATTCAGACGGATCAACGAACTCAGCAATGAATATTCGGAGATCGCGCCAGTCGGCGCGAAACAGGCAGAGGAAAAGGATAAAAAGAAGAAAGAGAAAAAAGGAAGAAAAGAAAATGAAGAAGAAGAAGAACAAGGAGAAGGTTACGGAAGCGAAGAGAGCTGCACATATGCACACGTGCGCGGCGTCATAATCTTATCGTTGATCGCGCGAGTGATTCAACTTTGAACTTTCGGTTGGCCGTCGGACAAAAATATATCCGCGGATTCGGCTATCGAAATGGCCGAACGGGAACGCAATTATACAATCACGAAGATATTTTCTAAACTCGAAGTAAACTCGAAGTTTTTATTAAAATTTTCTGTTCGATCGGAGTCGGGAAAACAAAGACGATTGTGTGTATCTGATCCCAATCTCTATAAAAAACAGTACACACACGTAATACTTAGATTGGTTAAACTGAGATCATGCGTAAAAATCACGCTAGACGAAGCCATAGAACAGTATGTTTTAATACCTATTACACTGTATAACAGAGAGGAATCCTTTTTAATACATCTCTGATGATTAAAAAAAATTATCAAGTAACACGTGTGTGTATTGGCCAATATTTTATCAATGATTACTGAGAACTTTTTGATATTAGTTCTCTTTTGCGTGTACCGGAGGCCTCTTGTAATTCTTCTTGGAAAAGTAAGTTTGAAGAACGTGTCATTCATTTTCTGTTTAACTATGTCTAACTGTGTTTAACTGCATTATCATTTTGGTAATTTATTGAAATAATTTTGAATAATCTACATTCAAGATAAGCGAAGGAGACTTACACTCGTCTGGGCAACGTCAAGGAACGTAGAGCGAACCAACAGTTCCAGACCGGTAAATCTGCTCACAGCTGGTATAGCGCGCAGCGGAGAGTACCACCATTTCGTCGCTCAATTGTATCTTGTGCGCCGAGAGTGCACTTTCCATTCAGACGATACGATGACGACAGTTTCGCCGCAGCGTGATCAATCGCACCGCGCAAAGGCATTATATCGCACACATTTGCACGGGAGAACCGAGAGAGTGAACGAGAGAAGAAATAATTGTTTCAATGCTAAAAACACACAAAGTCACTTCTTGCAAACTGTGCGGAAGATATGCACTGGCCCGATCTAATCTCGTTAAGAATGTGAAGAAAGAGAGAGAAAACATGAGGAAAAGAAGCGCCGAAAAGGAAACGGACTGGCACAGGCTGCAACATGCACAAGCGGCCGCGATATCGTACGATATCGTACTACATACCGAGAACTAGACGTCAAGACTCCGGCGAAAAACCGCATCGCCGAAAAATTAACGCATCCGCGACGAACAGAAACGCAAACAAATTAGCAACGAAGCCGAGCACGGTAGAAAAAAAAAGTCCTGCTCTCGATTGCGAGACTTCTCACGAGTGATAAAATGAGAGAGAGAGAGAGAGAGCGCACAATGTTGATTATCGAAACATGTATATACATTGCATCACAATCGTTTCACAAAAAAAATGCATAACACGTTGGCTTCAAAGTCACGGAACACATCCCGGGGATTCGCATAGGTAAGCGAGAGCAAATCAGTAGCGAGACGATATATTGTTACTGTTTTTACAGAAACTACCTATGACGAGGGACAACCGTCTGTTCGCGCGCGTTGTTCACCCGAGGCTCGAAATATTCTTTGGCAAGCGGTGATTTTTACGTGGCGCGAACAAGACTGCTGGGCAACGACGGTCGCCAACGAGGAGAAGAAACATACTACTACCGTCGCGTTGTTGGAACTCGTGCGGTTTCGACGCGTCTAGCAGCTCCATCTTGACTCGACTCAGCGGCGTCGGCGACGGCGATCGCTCTCTCGATCCCGCACACACGTTTCTTCAAGCCGTCCGCTCGTTTGCTCGCTCGTCCCATCCGTTTTCGCTCTCTCGCAAACGCGCCGGGGAAACGCGCGCGCGCGCGCTCTCTTACGCACGCTCGAGCCGCTCTCACTAACACAATAAATCCATTGTGAGGGAGAATTCTTGGCGGCGCATTTCGCGTGTACGCGGTAAGAGAGAATACGGCGCGGTGAGAGAAAGGTGGAAAGCCGAGGCGCAAGGAGTCAGAGAGAGAAGAAGATAAAGTCACCGACTCACAAGTCCGGACTTGTCTCGACTAGCCTGTGTTCGCGGATGTCGTTACGGTGAGGAGGGAGAGGTGGAAGAGACAGAACGTGAAGAAGGAACAGAAGAAGAAGAAGAAGACGTGCTCCCGCATGGAGGGGAAAGGCAAAGGAGGGAGAAAGAGAAGAATTATGGAGAAAGGCTCTGGTGTGTGTGTGTGTGGAATGTGTGTATGTGTGAAAGTGAGGTGGGAGGTAAAAGTAGCAGATGAAGGGGGCGAGAGAAAAAGAAAAGGAACCGATATATACCAGAGAGAGGATTGGTGGGGAAGGAATTAATGCATGCCAACGAGAGACAGGAGAGAGAAAGAGAGAGGGATAAAGAAAAGAACGGAAAGGGAAGCACGAGGGAGGGAAGGTACGAGTGTATGGTCGTCGTATAAATAGATAAGAGACGATATAGGCATCGTATAATACGACTCCTAGGCAGGGCAGGTAGTGGATGCTCGTAACATGCGACTAACTATTCCACTCTTGCTTCCCACCCAGTGCGAGCACCACCGGGAGTCACTGACACACTCGTGCAAGCACATATATACATACACACACACACGCGCGCGCGCGCGCACTCATACACACCGGGACACGAAGAGAGACACCGAAGGATCGGAGAGGAGCGAGAAGAGGTGGCATGCACGCACGTGTACGCACGCGCACATATATACACCGTGGCATACGCGCACCCACACCGACGCAGACCCCGGGGTCGTCGTATATAGCCGAGTTCATTCGTGCACTCGCGTAAATGCCGTGCTCGATCTCTCTCTTTCTCTGCACATACACGTTCGTTGCCGTTCCGGTTTTCGTAGCTGTTACTACTTCACTGATACTCCGACAGCTTCATCTGGTTTCACTCTTGCACTCGTGACTCACGTCGCGCGTGTGACACATACGAGCCGAATGAACAGGGAAAACAAAGTGTGTACGTTCGGTGAACAACTTAGCGGAGACTTATTTGGCCTCGGTCGCGCGTTCCGTCGTGTTCCAGCGCGCAACGGAGTTGTACTCCGTTCCTCACAGTACGTTCGCGTGCACCAGCGCGCGCGTCACGTCACGAAGTGCGGTCGCTACGCGATAGTAGTCTTTACCGACCGGGAGAGTGGCCGAGACAACGCGACGACGGCGACGGACGGCGACGACGTCGCTACTCGGGGGCACGAGCGAGGATTAACCCGACGACACCGATTATATATATATGACATCGCTGTCGCCGCGTTTCGTTGTGTCATAATGTTTCTCCTCATAGTAGATCTCTCTGTCTCCCTCCTTCCTCCGCTCTCTCTTTCTAATTCCTATCGATGAATCTCTCTTCACTGTCATGCTCGCTTGTGTATATGTACGGACTCGATTGCTCAACTGAACCGCCTGCGACGAGCCGGAGTCGTACTAACCCAGCAGCTAACCACGCGCGCGCATGCACACGTATATATACATACACACACACACACACACACACAATGTATAAAGAATACGTCATACATTCCACATTTATTTACTGTGCCTCTTTTAGGTCTTTTCTACGCTTTCTTCCTCCTTTTCCCTCCGCCTTTCCGATCGTTACTTTTTCTCCTACAAATACCGCTTGTATGTGTCACAACGTGTAATATACGCGCGCACCAAGTTTTGCTTCTTTGGATAAACCAAAACCGACACGCATACGCGCGTCACTGAGAGCGCGCTCTTATATACACTGACACATTCGTGTATGTAAATGTAGTACACGTATGAACACACGCAGCGGAGAAGAGGCTCGCGATCGCTCTCACTGACAGTGTACCTCGCGCGCGTGTTGCTACGTGTATCATGCGTATCACAGTCGTCCCCCGTCAGCACATTCACACGAAAGAAGATGCACTTGTGCTCTGCGCGCTGTGCTGGGCCACCGCCACCGTACGCAGAATGCCGAGTTGCTACACGCTGCCTTACGTCGAGTAGTGGCGCGACGATTCGCCAAACGCGCGCGCGACCATCGATGCTGAACGTTCGTGAGCGCTCGTTCGAGAGCCTCTAACCCGGAGCAGCACACCTACGCACACACGATACACCAGCCGCCACAGAGTAGCGCCTCAGCCCAGTAGCGTCGCCGTCCGCGCCGTCGCCCCGTTGCCGATTATCCCGGTTTTTTTTCTTCCGTCCTAATCCGGATTATATTCCTTACAATTTCGAAAAAACACATTTGTCACGCTTTCAAGGTAACAGAAACAGAAACTATACAAAAAGAGACGGAAAAAAATAAAGGGAGGAACTGTATTGGAAAATTTGTAAATAAACAAAACAGATTAGTCTACAAACATAAAACAATCGAGAAAATTGAAGTTGAGAAATAAGTGACATAAAACGTTTTATTTATTTGTCAGACGCTTATACATACGCGAATGCAAATGGAAACAGAGTTTCCGCAAAAACATGACGCAACTTCACTGTTCGAGTTTTTTATTTCTGACTAAATAATTGTCATGGAATAATAGTAACAAATACAAAAACCGTACGAGCTCTTACGGATTTGCATTACGTTATGTATATATTTTTAGCTAGACGATTACGAATCTTGTCTCTCTCTCTCTTTCTCTTTCTCTTTTAGTGAACTGATTACATACAGCTGATAGCCTAGCATAGGCAACTAACCACTAGTTGGATCACGACGAACTATGAATCACACCAGTGACTACGCGTAGTCATATGTTATTTCGGAGTCTTGGATTCTTTACGAATAAACAAAAGAAACATTACACTGAATTCTATTTGTTTTCTTTTTTATTTTCTTGCTTTTTTATTTTATTCAATAAGAATCAACCTTGACAAATCTCGTTGTAATCTCAAATGTTTTACAAATGTCATACTTCACTGCAAATATTTGATTTTGTTTTGTCTTGTCTATTTTTATTATTAGTCTGTTTCATAGTTTTTTTATCTACATTTTACTCTTATTACTTTGTTATTCATTGATAAGATAATCTTTGAAATAATATATTTTTCCAGTTTTTAAAATTTTATGAGACAGAAAATGCAGCATGTTTTATAGTGGCGTATTGTTATTTTAGAAATACTGAATTTTTTATATCTTTTTTAAAAACTTTGCAAGTACAAAAATTCTCTTTTTAACAGCAAAATCTGGCTTCGAGTTCAAACAGCGTATTAAGATTAACGAGAAAAAGAGAGAAAGAGAGAAAGAGAGAGAGAGAGAGAGAGAGAGAGAGAGAGAAAAGGAGAAGTGCAGAGACAAAATAGACATCTGGCGTTACAGTAGCCTCTCGTACGTTGTGCGTAAACGCTCGGGACGACTTGTGCGCATCACGTACACTTGCAAGTGTACACACGATCGCTATCTGCATAGCCAAGCAGGGGCGGGTTGTTACACGCGACTACAGATAGAAAGCTATAATAGATTCAACAATGAATGCATGAGAGCAATTAATGCCGCACAAAGAATATGTCGAGAAAAAATTCTGTATTGAAATTCTGTTTCAATGTCTTCTAATTGAAGAGAGAATTGAAGTTTAGCGTGAGCATTACATATAATACTATTTAACATTATATTTTTATTTTTATTTTTTGTAACTGATCGAGAGAAGAATTCGTAGTGAATCGCCGACGCGAGGTTTTTTCTTTTCTTTTTAGTATAAACTAAAACTGTTTGTCTATTTCTTTATCTGACTAAAGTGTTTGGTTAACGCATCGCATTTCTGCGGCGTGGTGGACAGAAAAAAATATGAAAAGAAGAAAGAGCAGAGAAAGAAAAGAACAAGTGTTGCATGTATGTGTTGTAGCGTATGCGTTAGATATGTATGGTACGTATGTAACTTGTGTGCGCGTGTGTGTACGCACACACAACAGATTGTAACGAAATCATCAAGCGGGTTCTCGGAATTTTCGACGGCGATCCAAGAATTATCGCGCATATCGGTATATTTCACAGACGATATCGTAACACAAACAAATACTGAAGTAGTTGGTAAACACAGAACGATTATGCACCGTGCCAATTTTTTTATTCACAGCGCGATTTTTTTGCAATAGTAAAAAAATTTCGACCGATCGGGAGTATAACTTTGTGATACATCCCGTGTTCTCATCGAAAATACATATTATTTTAAAAATAGTTCCCGACATTACACGTTCAGTGACAAAACAAATTACGCATTAAAAAAATTACAGTAAAAACAATAATGCATTTATCTCTTAAATTGAATTATTGAAAGATTATTAGATAGTAAAGTCTTACGAAGAGAGAGATTTAGTAATACCGCATTATTCTGTTACAGTACTGGGATGTTGTTGAATGAGCTTGTGTGAAAAGCTGGCTTCAATTATTTAATTTTTAATTTTAAAAAAGTGGCGACAGTTTTACATACAGGCCTTTTGGCTAGTCTCGAGTCACGTGCACACTGCCAAGCATTCATTCTCCCCTTGTAACTAGTCCGCGTATAATTCGCACACGAATGTTTGGCGCGCGCACGACCACCGATATGACTGACGAGCCCCTACTATATCTTCGCAAAGATGCACCTGAGCATACCACGTTACGACAAGATAGATAAGGAGAGACAAGATTAGAAAGAGAGAGAGAAAGAGAAGAAGATGCAAATCGTTTTACCATTTTCCGGAAGCTCGCGAGTCGTCCAGATATGACCCTTTAACTCTTATCGGGATAATCTTCTTCGAACTCAACCAGCAACTTTTTGTGAGAAAAAGAGAGCACTGCAATGTACGAATATGTGTTTGATTGATTTTTATATTTCTGCACAATTCTACAAAACACTTTTATATTTAATACGTGTTTAATTCAGACTTGAAAATAGTATTACGAAAGTAATTTCACATGTGTGACGTATGCGCGCGGAAAGTTTCTTTCTCTCTCTAGAAAGCCGGAATCTACAATTAGAAAATTAACAATTCAGAAACACTAGAAAACGTTCAGGTCGCAAGTTTAAACGGCTTCGAGGAATCTCACACGATCAGGCATTATGAAGGTGCTTAAATGTCACCGCGTCGTTAGTTCATGTTATAAAAAAGTTTCATAAAATTGCTTAACACGTAATTAATATACTTAACATATCGGAAAATAATAATATAATGCTTCCTGCGTTATTTTGAACAATATATAAAACGACCGATCGTCTCGTCGTTTCGTTTTCGAATCAAAGTGCAACGACGAATCGACATGAAATCCATCTTTTTCGGATGGATTCTCGCGCGCGCAAGAGCCGCAATCGACTTACCGAGGATTATACGGAGCAAGCGAAACCGGCCAATGATGAAATTATATAACGTCGTCCCGCTTTAGTGCGTGCGTGCGTACGTGCGTAGGACGATTACTAGCGTCCATGACGGGTTGGTGTTCTTTTCCTTCCTTTTTTCTCTCTATACTTTCAATGCTTGTTGCACGTGCGCGCGTATCGATCGCTTTTTAAGTCCCGCAAATAACCAGTTCTGTCCTGGAGTGCAAAAGGATCCCGGCCACACCAACGCGTATCAGCGGACTGTTAAGAAACTGTCTATTATATGTACGAGAACTCATCGACGATTTATCTCGTTAATGACATTAACTTTCTTTCCTCGTGAACGTGTAAAAACACGTACGCGGATATTGAGTTTAGAATTGTGTAAAGAGTTTTTTTTTCTTATTATCTCGCTATTGATGAGAATGACCGAGCTAAATTCAAAGATTCACACGTACTGCGTATATTGCTTCATTTGAAACTCATGAAAGAATTATTTGATATGTTAATGTGCATGACAATGGGAAGTACATTAGTCGACGTAAGTCGGTTTTGACTGACATGTTCGCGCATTTCGATGACATGAAACGCGGAAAAACGAGCGCGAGAGATAGCCGACTTGACGGTTCGACACACGGTTGGTGTTTACGATCGCTGTCTTTTTCAAGTGGTGTTTATGGCGAACCTCACGCGGAAACTCCGTTAACTTATCTAACCGACGCGACGAGAACGCCCAACACCACGTAAGAGCGCGATTATGCACACGCTTATCACGATATCGCGAAGACGAAGACGCGAGCTAGTGATTTGAGTGCCCGTGTATGTATATGAAAGTGTCTGCTGGCTGCTTCCCAAGCTTTGAAAAAAATTCCTATGATAAAATACTTCAACTTCTTTTACCGATTTATCACAATAATAACACAATATCGCAGTGTCTTCTAGAATATGTTAAACTCTTTCAAAATCATTTCATTGTTAACAAACATGTCTTGAGATTTATAAATTGCTACGAGAATATCAAGCTGTAATATATATTCTGAGAAAAAAAACGAAGGACTAAAAGCACATCCCGATAGAAGATAAATTCTCTGAATGATCGGTGACGTTGGCTGGCACGTGTAATGACGATTGACGGACAAGTCGATTCGTCGTCCAATATTGCCTTGACATATCATAATCAATCGCAACTTCGTTGGGAACTTAGCTCGTCCTCTCTCCTCGCTACTAAAAAATTTCTACATCTGGATACACGAGCTCAAAGATTTTAATATATATCTGCAGAGTTTGAAAGCTCAGAAATTAGTTTGTAATTTTCTAGCTATTGATTTGTTCGATTTGCAGGTGAGGGAGAGGACTAGATCCAACATGGAGTTTAGTCGCGCAAGAATCCAGACAGCCTGACAGCACTACCCTACACTATGCTATTATTATAACTGACACAGAATCAATCGAAACTCTCGGCTGTACACGCGTACACTTGCTGCGTCACCCGCAATATCTCTCGTTTACGGCTGTCGCTTGTATTCGTGCTTATTAATACCGTGTTTTAAGTTTTCTGACAAATGTATTGCCTATGATTTCGAAGTACCGAAGCTCGCGATTTAAATTTTTTTCCAAAACGATACATCATACATCTATGGATGATTGATTTCACATATTTGTAAGAAATACAATACTTCAAAGTCAAAAGAGCGTCAAAAGAGAATATTCAAAATGTAAACGGTGCTTCAAAGACTGTCGACAAACACGATCTTTATCGTGAACAGAATTGTGTCGTTTTTCTTTTCGGCCAAATCTCAGGTCAGAAATCTGCCATTTTTGGATCTTTCACCTCTGTTACTGTATTATATACTGTACAATATTTGTAAGCAACAGACGTATTCTGTATCAACAGATTCAATTTTTTATAACAAAAAAAAGTTAACGTAATTTGAACAAGATTGTGAAACTATTACAAAATATTTTACGTGTGAAATAATTGCACGGAATAATGGGTTGAAAGAAATAAATCAAATTAAATTGTACAGTTTATAAATAATGTTGCCAAACACAGAATAGTAATACCGTTCCTTAACGGTTACCAAGAATCGTTTAAATAATACAGTAGTATGATTAAATAACATAATAGATTTTTGTGTTGCGTAAGAACTATGCGATGTTGCACGTGCTTTCGTAGTTTTTAATGGAAGGATTTTTCCAAACGTGCGCCCGACACAGCGCATGTAATGTCACGTGTTTAATCACCCATTGAGATACATACGGCAACACACCTCAATTGATTCGCGTGATCGAAGCGTGTCTTGTTACGTACGAGGAGAGTAGAACATTGAGATAAAAACTGCTTTTGTTCGTCAGGTCACAGTAAAAAACCAATCTAAGCAAACGTGAATACAAACTTGTATCTTTGCTAATAAATTTTATAAAATAATTTATACTTCTCTATCACGTGTAATCAGCGTGTAAATATGTCAAAAAATATATAAAAATACAGAAAGTCATAGCGGCATCTTAAATCGCTCACTTAAATTTTATAATACTTTAATCAACCTTCATAAATGGTAATAAATAGCAGTTAGATATACAGTAGCAATTTAATAATAAGTTCTATTCATTTCATTTGAAATAAACATTTGAAATAACGTTGCGAAATGAGATAATATATCTTCACTGTCATAATTACACGCTGATCGCGTTACTTTTTCTTGCAACTACTTGACAGACACATCATGAAACCAATTTATAACTGCAAAATAAAAATTGACTTGAATACCGTTTCGATGCGCCATCAATATGTTATTTGACACACGTTGAGTGTGTCGACAAAACTTGTCTTATGTGACGACGTTACAGAGAATTCGAGTTTTTTTTTTTTTTATAATTTAAAATTATAGTGATTTCCAAAGCTCAGCCACACTGCTAGAGTGAAAATCCACATGATTGTGCAATACGTATTACGCTTTCGAACTCTCATTTGACCGACACGTCATTTTAAACATAAGTGCATTGCCAACGTTCAATCATGGTTTTTCACAAATAGCGACGAGAGCGTGAGTCATAACGAGAGACCAGGTATAGCAGCAAATTATGACTACCTACTACGGAATTTTTATTTCTCCTTACTGCTCACCTCATCCATTGATAAGGATGTTATTATGCAAATTTAATTCATATAAAAGTGTTTACACCGAAGAACATTGCAAAACCTTTGGCTTGCGAACACGTTGAAAGTCTTTAGCACGAACACGACTACAAGTGCAGACAAAGTTCAAAGATTTTAATATTATGTTACACGTAGTATGTTAAATTTCACGTGTTGTGTATGTGTGTGTGTAATATAAAATTTTTTCAACAAAATTAAAAATGTATCACAACCTTTGTTATAACAAAAAAACTTCTACAGATTGTTTCAGTAGTAACTGTCATTCTAATTGCATTATATCATAAATGCAAACTATATTAGTTGAAAAACAATCTGTGGCAGATATATCTAGTTGGTTTCTCCTTCCATTACAATACGTATTTCAAGAAGTTAAAGTTATCAGCTCGCGTATGGCAACAGCTGTGCATGTGCACATGTCCTGCGCAAGCGTAAACTTGAAATCATCGCTGGTAAGAGCACTCGATATAAGTTCATTTCTCGTCCCCTCCTCCTATACAATCTCTTCGTATATCGAGCTTTTATCGCGGTTTATGTTTTCCGAATAAGTCATAAAATCTTATCGGCTGCTTGCGGTGAACGAGACAAGAAGAGAAAAAAAAGTCAGGAGTGAGCGTGACAACGCGA
This sequence comes from Pseudomyrmex concolor, assembly GCA_014839585.1. NCBI lineage: Eukaryota > Metazoa > Arthropoda > Insecta > Hymenoptera > Formicidae > Pseudomyrmex > Pseudomyrmex concolor. The sequence continues at coordinate 4,108 of QVOB01017712.1, read as the reverse complement.
TCTCTTCGCCGCAGAAACGAAAGCGAAACAGCTATCAGAGCAACACAAAACGATCAGACTCATGAGCGTGACAGAAAAACGGGAAGGGGAGGATAGCACCAGGGACTTGCTGTAGACATAACGAGGCTCGACTTACAACGTAGTGGCGGGGATGAAGATACAACTGCTATCTGAGAAAAATTCGTGATTGCTATCCAGAATCTTCACGTGCTGTAAAGAGAAAGATAATTGTAGTTTACTTTGTTATCGCTATTCATCTGATTACAATTGACATCATACAGCCTTGTGCGAAAAAATCTCTGCAATTTTTATTCATGTTCTACAACAAAAATCTCTTCTATAAATCAAAGAAAAAAAGAAAATTAGAAAGAAAAAAGCTCAAAGTGTTTGAGTGATAAAACCTCCCTCTAAATCGAATTGTTATCTGTTTTTCTAACAATCAAGGTAACATTCGAGAAGTTTGACTCTACGTAATAAAACTTGGAAACGTAACACGCAGAAATCATTTCATTAAATGGGACATGAAAGACTGGCATAAATTTATCAATCGAGTTTGTCACACAGCGAAGACGTAAAAGTCGCTATGACAATCCCACTGCGATCGTCATCGTGTGTAAAGTGGGTGATATTCGCGCGTATAACGTACGTACAGCCCCAGAGAGCGGACATATACGTCTCTGAAAATATTTCATTCAACGTTCGCGGCGAGCCGCGTATCTATGTATGTATGTATGTGCGGCTTGTGCCAAGCATTGACCGTGGATGACGTCTAGCGCACGTCTATAAGCCTATTCCATCGTCTATTAAAAGAATGCTCGGTCGCAATCTTGCGATTACACGGTACCTGCCGTGTACTCGTCACGCACACGTCCGCGTATAGATCCGCGTATTTGTGTCGTGCATACGTATATGTGTATGCGCGCATCAAGCTGCGGCGGTTGCGTGTTCGCGAGCGTCTCGACGCGCTTCCTCGTAGCCTTTGTGAAGCGTCGCCGCTTCGCCGGTTAGCAACAAATTTCACCAGGATCGGACGAGTCGTCGAATAAGAAGGACCCCCAGCACTCCCCCCCCAAGTAGAGATGGAGAGAGGAAGAAGGGAGACAGAACGAGAAAGAGAGAGAGAGGGAAGGAGGGAGAAGAGGAGGGGGAGGAGGAAGCCCACCCGCTTTATTCCGAGCGAAGGTGTGGGCACTACGAATTGATCCACGAATACAGAACGGAGCACGCGAGCGAGTGCGCATTACTTGACAATACTTGTTTCTCTTTCTACTGAAACGACGCGCTCCGGAGTCGATTAAGAATATGAACATTAGAAACATATCGGCTTTCGCGAAAGATTACATGTCAATGTACGTTATGGCACGTTGATGGCATGTTTTTTTATACAGAGTGTATGATAGTAAGTTCAAAAAGCTGATGCGTCTGAAGTAAAATTTATATCTATGTGAATCTAGCACTTGATTTTAACAAAAGTAATTTTTTACCTCAAAAATTGTTAAGTATTTTGTTAATAATTTGCTTGTAGAAATATGTAAAGTTAACTATTTAAAAACTTATTTGTCAAAATACTTCTGTCTCTTTCTCTCACGTTATTTTAAAACATATGTAAAAAATTCCTGCACCAACTTCTTACGTACTGATTCATCTTCAAGTATTTAGGTGGAATGTTCGTATACGCTTATCTCTGCACAAAACGCGGAGAGTGACACATTGATTGTCTCAGATCGAAACTACTGGTATATAATGCTCCCTGAAAGACTATTGTCTCGCGGAGTATTCGAGACAATACCGGGGCAACTGACAAGTAATGTCTTGTTTCGGGAAGCTTCGATTTTGCGGAGATATCGAAGATATCATCTCTCTCTTTCGCGGTGCGTCAACGTCGCCGATTTTACACCGCGCGCGACGGTGATTGCGCGCCCATCTAGTTCATCGCTCGCGCGCGTGTTGCATCGGTGACCCGTGCACAGCGAAAGTTCTTTTGTTCACTGATGAATCAAGATCCCATGCGCTTACGCGATTCGTATTTACGAAACGCTGTATATATAAAGGCGGTTTCGCGCGTAATACACGTGCTTAATAACGTTATATTATCACTTTTACACGCAATTTCTATTCTTTTAATCTTTAATATTATTGAATAGTGCAAAATATAGTACAAATGTGAAACACGTAAATATATAAAAGAAGAAAATAGTAAAGCTATTTTTGCGCGCAACTCATTTAAGCGTTATTGAAAAAATTAAAATACATTGAAATTAGCACTAATGAGGTAATTTTTCTGCAAAATATCAGCGACGATTCATTCTGTGTTGCGAATTCTTTGTACCAAATGTATATGTATGTATATATATATATATATACACACACAAGACGTACGTGCTTATTGGCACGAAGAGATGATCATGACGTTTAGTGTTAAAGAGTTAGAGCTTAACTTTCCTGCTTGACGTACTCGCCGCGCGTTATTCTCTCTTTCTCTCTCCCTCTCTGATTCATCCGCAATGCCTGGGTCGGACTCTCATAAACGCGTTCGATCCCGTGGAGCTCACGTGCTGTAAATTATTCGGTGAGAATAGCAGAGGAGCTGTGTCGTGACGCATGCGCCAGCACGCTCGATGCAGAAATTAAACCTGCGACGAGGATCGCCCGCGATTCAAATAACTTGTCACGGAGAAACAGGTTTCTATGGGTCGTGCACGCGTGCGCGAGCACGTTGTATGGACACACACACACACTCTCACAAATAGACGGGCCACGGTTTTTTTTTACACTTTTCCCGGCGCAGAATTTTCTCGATGAGATAAAGATGAAAAATCGATCTTTCATCTCTAATATAATAAAATATTCCGTTCTGATGTAAAAGCGGTTGAGAAAATCCAAGTTATTAATACAAATTATTTGAACGCTATAAAAGAGAAAAATAATTCTTTATTTTTCCACTCTAGCTGCGTTCAGAAACCGCGCGCATATAAACCGCGCGTAGTTATAAATTTTATTATAACTACGAAAATTATTCGAAAAAAAAAAAAAAAAAAAAAAAGAAATAACTTTTCTAAGATACCTTTTACTCCCGAGCTATTCACGGAAAAGCCTCGGAAAAGAAGTAACCTAATCCAGAGCGTTTACGCACAATTAGCGAACGCCTTAATATGTTAAGGTGCTCGCATTGCGGCGCATACGCGCAGCGATATGAGGCGAACCGCGAAACGAGACCGCAGACGGATAACGATCCGCGAGTATTTATGTCGACGGTTGATTAAAACGATTCCGACGGTCGTCTACCTCCGTGGCCGACGTCTATTTTCAAAGTAGATTCCGTATACTCTCTGCCGGGCATTTCGAATTTTATTCGTATTGCAGGCGAGCGAGCGAACAAGCAAGCAAGCAAGCACGCACGCACGCACTCGTACGCACTGCGTGTGGTTTTACGTCAGCCGTGCGTAACTCGGCGGTGTCTAATTGCATTTTCACCAACGCCTTCAAACTACTCTACGAAAAAGATTACTTGTTTTTTCCGCTTTTATTTTTTTTCCTACACCCTTTTCTCCTTATCCTTTGTTCCGGTACACGTATGACACAATCGAACCGAGCCAATGCGCTTCAACGAAAAAAAAAAAAAAATCACTTGCGTCAGTTGTGCACGAGCTTATTCCAAACGATTTCTTAATTCAACGAAAGGAATCAGCCGAGTTTTACCTACTCGAGAGTTTACACTATATATATATGTACCCGCTGGGTGCAACACCATCGACGTAAGACGCTTCCCTTTCCCTTTCGATTTTACTCACAATCCGGAACACGCGGAGCGCACATGTTTGCCGTTTTTCTTGGAGATGGCCGATTTTTTAATTGGCGATTTTCAACTGAGATATAGATTTAACAAGCGTTTCAATCAGCGCGACGAGACGCGACAACTCGAATGGATGATTCGTCGCTTCATCTCCTACAAACAAAGAGAATTCGCGTCTCTCTCTAACGACCACGATCTGGCGATTCCGTTTTTTTTTTTTTTTAGAAAGCTACGTTTTAATTACGGCCGCGGAAACATGTGACATTTTTCGGAGTTTGTGATACCGCACAAAAATGCAAGTACACTGGTAAAATA
>QVOB01017711.1:0-22707 GCA_014839585.1 Pseudomyrmex concolor | reverse complement strand
AAAAAAAAAAAACAAGGATGGTTAACTCGTTGTAACTATTTGCTGTTTATCCTAATGTCTCTATACATATATCTGTGTGTATAATGTGTATATTTATGTGTAATACAAGAAAAGATGTGTTATGTCGAATAAATAAGTTAAATGATCTCGAGAGAGAGAGAGAAAGAGAGAAACTATTTCTTTTCTATGTGTGCGCAATTAAGTATACCTTTTTGTTTATTAAATAAAACACTGCTGATAAATCGAAATTAATTGCCGTGTTGAAAAAAGTTGTAAATCTGACTTTTTTCTTGAGTACTAAAAGCTTTTTAAAAGCGCGCATTCACGTCGACGCAATTTTACAGACAGCAAGCGCAATCTGACGATGGCGCGCGAATATTATACACAATTCGCCGGCTCTCTTATAAAAAGCTCTATGATATATGTATATATATCATCAACACACGTTTATACGCGATTATATCACGTATTGTTGAGATTGTAGTTTTTTTAATAAACAAAGACATTCCGCGCTTTTCTTCGTGGCGTATAAAGTGAACGTATTTCATTGTGTAATATCTATTGACATCTAATAAGACTCACTTTTTGGAGCAAAAATCTGAAAAAGCCGTCAGCAATGTTTCTTCCATTAGCGTTATCAGCGATGCTAATTACGTCATTGCGAAAGTCCGATGTTTTGCCACACACTCGCGTACGAGACGATAGCACAAAAAATACAAGAAACACACACACACTTGAAAGATTTTTCTTCTCGCGTTGACATTTTGTTCCTCGCGCGCACTTTGCTGGAGCGCAAACGGCCGCGAAAAAATTTTATCACAAAACTTATCGATCATCACAGCGAGTGAGCCATGCTAATTACTTATCACTGTCAACTCCAATATCACTGTCCCGATAATTCACGACACTCGCGTACTACGGATTTTCGCGCGCGAAAGGATAACAATCGCGAGAAATGCGGAGCAATACGTATAAAGTTCCGTTCTGTTTCGCGTGCCCGCCATGACTGCCCGCCAGTCCGAGTGTATCGAAGCGTGCGATACTTCGATTCTCGAAACATCGACTCGACGCGCGCAGCAGTGTCGGTACTGTCGGTCTCGTTTCTAGTTACTTGATCTAGTGACTTTTCTAGAAATCAAAAAAGCCGCATATACACCAGGCCGTAGCGCTGTAGCAATGAGGATTGCCCAAAATCGCGGGAAACGCGTCCCGCTTCAGGATTTCAGCGAGACTAGTTTGTAATAGGTAGCTCTCAAAATAATAAGGACGTCCGAGAGGTCGGGATCAGGCGTCGTGCAAAAGCTGTCGCGATATAGAAATGAACGACAGTCAGCCGGCCGAGGTGAGTTTGATTATTTACAAAATAACAGGTGACCCTCGAAATCCGAGGTTGACCGTTGATGATCAGCGGTAGTGGAAAATGTTTTCGACCTATGTGCCCATACTGCTGGTGTTTCGTGATTTTTCTGGGTGACCGATGTTGAAGTGACTGATAAACTTCCATCATTTCCAATGCACAAGATGCTGGAGTCTGAAAGTGCTTGACTGATCACAACGTTATGAATGCCAATGGCATGGAGGCTAAACAAAGCGTCCATATCTGTTCGCGCATTCCAAGCCAGAAAGATCACTGTTTAATCGTTGGAAGTGTTTCTGTCTGTAATTATATAATGTGATACTCAAGCTTTTTTCTTGTGATATTGCAGAATGTGAAAATGCGAAAGGTGCGAGAAAATTCGATTGAGAATACTGAGAGCACAGATGAGAACAATGTGTGCAGCAGCATCAAGGACGAGCCAGTCTCCTCTCCTGTTTCCAACATCATGGAGGAAGAGATATCTTCCGAACAAGCAATTGTTCCGAATGTTTGTGTTGTCGAATGTCCATGGGTGTTGGGACAGTTAGCATGGGCTAGAGTTGGCAATTTCCCATTCTGGCCCTGTGTTGTGACGCTTGATCCCGAAACAATGACATATCACAAATTTAGAGGTAAAAAAGTTTTATATAACCTTAGATTTTTTTTATCTCATTGTGACATATTTAAGAAAAAAATAATTAAAAACTAATTAAAATGTTTTTATTTCAAATTTCTTATTAATTGTTACTTGTTCCTATTTTGTATATATGTAAAAAATTTGATAAATTTATTAAAGGAAAGTAATTATTGAACAGATTTTTTTATTTCTTGTGTACAGTTTCATCTAGGTCAAGTGTCTTATTAGTACATGTTCAATACTTTGGGGACAAAGAGCGCCACAACTGGGTTACCAAAAATTGCATGATGGAATTCACAAGTATTGAGGATTTCACAAATCTCTCAAAGACGTTAACACCTGAGATGAAGAAGAAGGATCCCAAATATGCTGCCGCTTTGGTGGTGAGAAAGGCAAAGAAAAAATGGAATGAAGCTGTAAAAGAAGCTTTGGAGGTGCAACAACTGACAATTGAAGAAAGAAATGAGCGTTTTGCGCCAAAAAGAAAAAGAAGGACTGAAAGAACAAAGAGGAAACTTTCAAATGAGCTCGATAAGTCTGATGTTAAACGCACTAAACCTAATAATGTACTATCAAAATTCTTTCATTTTAGCATGAAAGCTTGGTTGTAGAGCTTTCACGTGTATTATAATGTGTATATAACTATTTTTCAGGTACATAATGCGGAAAAGTCAAGCGTGTCATCGCCTTTGCCACATCAGTATGAAATATCAAAACCAAAAAAAAAATCACGAATAAAAAATGGTAAACTGACGCCGAAATTTTCGGACACCTCATCAACTCCTTCATCTCCTTCGAGTCATAGAGATTTTGTAGACGATTTAAAAGCCATTAAAAGTGAGGAGGACATATTCGAAATCTATTACCAAAGAAATAAAGAATTAATGATAATTGAATATCCGGACACTCCGGAGGAGGAGATAAAAGAATACTTGCGAAGAACTTGGAATGGTATGGATAAGACTTTTCAGCACAAGTATGAAGTGCATCTGACGGAAACCGGTAGCACGCACTCGAAAGAGAGCTCTCCAATTCGTGACGATGAGATTTCGATCGAGATAATTCACGTGAGTACGAAGGACGCTAAAAGATTGAGAAGCAAAATAGAGAGAGAGGAAAGTTCCGTCGCGGTAGAAACGAAACGGTATAGGCCCTACAATATCTTTAAAGGTCTAAAGCAAGAAAGAGTCTGTCAGATTTGCGAGAAAACGGGCAAGTTGACGAGATGCAAAGGACCTTGTTATTCTTATTTTCACTTATCTTGCGTAAAACCTAGCGAGTCTAGTCCAGAGCATTCTGACGAGAGCGCGTCGGACGATAAAATACTTGAGGATTTGAACATAATTAGACAAAGTATTACGAATAGCGGCAATAAAAATAATGGTAATTATGATAACAATTAGATATAAGTAAATATTGTTGTGGTATTGTACAGTTACTTAAAAGGAAATGGCTTATATGCTTATATATATTGTTTTGGCCTAATGTTGATACTTTACTCAGTTCTCTTGGTCAAAAATACGAATGCATAGTAGGTTGGTTAAAGAATTGTAATAATACATGTGAACCATTAATCGTAATTCCAAATTTAGGTAAATCGGAGGAGCAAGAAGATGAGAATTTCAAATGTATCGATTGCCTGTCTGGGGTGGCACCTGCTTGTTTTATATGCAATGAGAGAGAAGGAGATAGAATACGATGTATAGTGCCCGCGTGCGGAAAGCATTATCATCCCGCATGCTTAAAATCGTGGCCTCAGGTAAAAAATTTTTGTTTTCCGTTATCCTCTTCTTCATAAGTACTACATAATTCAAACAAGAATATCGATGAATTACTTTTTTCTCATTGTTCTTATTTCAGTCGCATTGGCAAGGTGGACGTTTGACCTGTTCGTATCACGTGTGTCACACGTGTAGCTCCGATAATCCTCAGGACAATCACTCGCGCGCTCCGAATGAAAAAATGGCGAGATGTGTTCGTTGCCCTTCATCTTATCACGCGTCCACGTTGTGTCTACCGGCAGGTTCCGTATTACTGACTGCTAGTCAGATTGTATGCCCGAAGCATTACAAAGCACCTCCATTGAATGCATCATGGTGTTTTCTATGCCCACGTGGTGGAAGTCTTATTTGTTGCGACACATGTCCGAATTCATTTCATTTGGAGTGTCTAGGTAAATTTAACGCATTGAGAAACATCACGTATTTGGATTAACACGCAAAGCTTCAGGATACATGTACAATTTGTATTGTTTCTTGTAAATTAGGTATTGACGCACCCGACGGTGGATTTATCTGCGAAGATTGCGAGACAGGCAGATTACCTTTGTATGGAGAGATCGTGTGGGCAAAACTCGGCCATTATCGGTGGTGGCCGTCTCGTATATGTTATCCGCAAGAAATTCCTGAAAAAGTAGAATCTTTATCTCATAGTCCTGGTAAATTTTGCGTAATGTTTTTAGGGTCTAATGATTATTATTGGGTGCATAGGTAAATAGAAATATTCTCTTTTTTACGTGAAAATTATCCGCTCCGGGAATTAATGCTTTATCTTTTCTGTGATCTCTTTTCAGAGGCCGCGTTTTCTTGTATCAAGACGGTGATGCGAATATAAAAGCGCCCATCGGTAAAAAGACTGTGACAGAGGAAGCATATCAAATAGCTCTGCAGGAGGCGAATAGACTGCATCAACAATTGAAAGCACAACGGTCTAGGACTAAGGAATCGAAAGCACTAAAACCGCCACCATATGTAAAATTAAAAGTATGATTTGCATTAGATTTTCTGTTGTTTCGGCTTCTGCTCATTCGTTTTTCACATATCTATCATTTTTATCATTAATTTGTCATAATTTAACAAGATTGCAAGAAAACGGATTCTAATGAAGCCGAGTGTGTGATAGGTCAATAAACCGGTGGGTAATGTGAAGCCAACCGAGGTCGAGGGTAATGTGGCGTGCGAATGCAATCCCGAATGGAGTACTCCGTGCGCACCCGGCACGGATTGTCTTAATCGTATACTGCTGGTTGAGTGCAATCCTGCGATATGTCCGGCTGGTTCAAAGTGTATGAATCAGTCGTTTGTGCTGCGACAATATCCGGAGATGGAACCGTTTCACACCGAAGGTCGCGGATGGGGCCTGAGAAGCCTGGAATTCATTCAATCAGGACAGTTTGTAATCGAGTATGTGGGAGAGATCATAGACGAGGCTGAATATAAACGTAGATTACAGCGAAAGAAAGAACTGAAAAATGAGAATTTTTACTTTTTAACGATCGACAATAATCGAACAATTGATGCGGAACCAAAAGGAAATCTTAGTCGATTTATGAGTGAGTAATATTGTACGGTATCACGAAATAAACGTGAGAGAGATTACAACGCCAACGATTACGTTATTTACAGATCATTCTTGCGCTCCAAACTGCGAAACGCAGAAATGGACAGTAAACGGAGACACGCGCATCGGTCTATTTGCATTGCGTGATATACAGCCTGGTGAAGAGCTGACGTTTAATTACAATTTAGCGTCCGATGGGGAAACGCGGAAAAAGTGTCTTTGCGGTGCACCAAATTGCAGCGGTTTTATCGGTTTAAAAGCACAGAAGCAACAATTGCCAACGCTGCAAACGACATCGGCCATGTTACCAAAGTCCGCTTTACAACTAAAGAAAATTGATAAACGATCCAGAAGGTACGTCTTGTATATATTATGATATCCTACATTATTATAGCCTTGTAACTCTTATCACAGTAGTGTAGTGATAAAAGTTACAACTGATAGGAAGATTAACAACTTCCGTTCTTATTTCAGATTCAAAAAATATACGTGCTGGCGATGTGGGGAAATAATATTGGATTATAACATACTTACAATTTGTTCACAAAGAACATGCGGCAAAAAGTATCATGCTGCGTGTGTAGAAATTGATGATGTGGAAAATAAATTTTGCTGTCCATGGCACTTTTGTTTAGAATGTGATCGTCGAACGACAGTGCACTGTTCATTCTGCAGTAAAGCATTTTGTCAAAGTAAGTCATGCAAATTATTATAAAGAGAGAAAATAAATGTGTGTATATAAGTACAAAATTATTTGTTTTTAATAAATTTTAACTCATGCATTTATAAAATTATGATATATATTATTGTGTATGTTTTAGTGCATTTTATAGGAAATTTATTTGAACGAGATAGTGAGAAGGGCGGTTTTGTGTGTAAATTGCATGAAAACTTAGACGTCCACAAGTCCGTCGAGGACGAGAAAGAATATTCGGATAACGAAACAGATAAAGAATATTCTTCCACAAGTCCGAGTTCTAGTAGTCCAATTGTAATGGAAAAGGTTACAGGCCGAGAATCGTCACCAAGAGTTTCGATCGTAGAGGTGAGATGAAACCTTTCTATCTGCGTCATTAGTAAAAAACAAAAAAAAAAAAAAAAAACAATTTATCGCGATTATTAGAGAATCACAATTCTTAGTTGTCAACCGAATATATATATATATATTATAATGACTTAGTAGTTATCAATTTATAACGATACTTCCGTGTGCATTCACATTGCGACTAGCGTTTTGTATCTTTAGTTATATATCTTTATATAATTTGCGCAATCAGTAGTTGTATATTATTTTGATGGTAGTAGAAGAGCACGAGAGAGATAGTTTTATGCTGAGATTTAAATAGATATCAGAGCATACACCTTGTTAAAATATCCTTTTCTCTGCAGAAACAAAAAAAGAATGTATAAATAAAACGAATACATTTGTAATTCATTATGAAAAGAAACTGGAATTTTGTTACTTTCACTTCATTCTGAAGTTTGCAGTATTTTATTTTGAAGTTTTCACTTCAATAATAATACCTCTATTCTACAATATTTAATACTCGAATTTGTAGAATTCTATTTATAACATTCATAAGAGACGTTTGTATTACACAAAAAGAAAGAAATAGAACATAAGAGACAATGCGCGCGTATAGAGTATATAATTATATATAGATATATGTGTAAAATTATAATAGAATTATAAATAGAATTCTCTTTCGAAAATTCTATCGCGAATCATGAAATCATTAAAAGTGTTAAATTTATCTAATAGTTTGTATATAATATTATATGTATATGTTATATAAATATATTTATATCATCTGTATATATATAATATTATGTATATAATTCAAAGACAAATTTTACTTAAATTCAATGTCGCGCTGTACTATAAGCATAAGGAAATCAAAACGTTCAAGCATTCTCGTATTTATGACATAATAAAGAATTATATTGTTTATTAACAAGAGTATATTGTAATATTAGAGATAACATGTTTTCGAGGAAAAAAACAAAATGCACTTACATCACTTTTTTTTAACTTTTATTTTTCATTATTCCCAATATTTCCTACACTCCTTTTTTTAAATTGGCAACAGTAAACATTTGATAAAACACATTATGTTTAACTTTTATAATTGCCATACAACGTGACAGTGCGTTCTCACTGTATAATGTATAGTTATGGAGTAGTAGTAAATGTGATTAAAAGTGTATATTGATGCTACATTTATAAACGTGTCCCGCAAATTAGTAAGTTCTTTCATTATTATCATTATTATTATTAAACTTTGTTTAACACGTTCACTGCGAAATGTCAGCGTGTTGTCGACAAACAAGTTTGTTTCATAGGCCGGTGTCAATACGTTGTCGCACGTTTCTACTTGCAAAACCGCACGGAATCAAATTTGATCCGCTGAGATCAAGTCCAAGACCTCGCAGTGAACGTGTTAACTTCGAGAGACGACATGGTGAGTAATAACGTTCAATTTTTATAAAAAAAAAAACAACTTCCTAAAATTAGACAATGTTTGTACAATGTACAAGATCATTACGTAGTTTTTAAAAATATCTCTTTCGTTTATTTTATAAATATAAATACGTATATATGTATGTATATGTATAATTTTTTTCTATTTGTATTTATATATTATGTAAGTGATCACTTCTCTTTTTTTGTTTTCTTTCTACGGACATAGTAATAAATACAATTCAAATTTAATAATTTGAAATTTGAATTATTAATTTCTTATTACGCTATTTGAATTATTTAATTCTTTATAACGCTATTTCTTCTGATTTATGAAACAAAGAGAGATGGTCATTTAACTCAAACATCCTGTATATATTTTTCTTATATAATATAATACTTTATTTTTTTAATATACATTTTTAAGAGCATGAATTATTGTTAACGTATACATAACTTTTTAAAACAGCATTGTAATTTTTGTGACGATTGGTTTTAGCAATAATAATTTCTCACAGGTTGATTTGAGCAGCGAAGAAAGCGAAGAATTTCAAAAGGAAGAAGAAGAAGTCAGAAATCTCGAGACTACGTCTGTATCGTGCGATGCAAGTTCAAAGGCAAAAAAAGAAAAAGCTCAAGTGAAGGATTTAAGTAATCTCACATCTAGTCAATTGGAAGCTATAATTGGTGGTAGTTTAAATGAATATAAATGAATTACTCTGATATTTGAGGAATCTTGTTTCACACATAATAATGAAGATCATGTATATAAACCTATATAAGTTTTTGTACAAGCCACTCTGACTAATTTGTTTACTATGAAGCATTTGTTTATGCTCCGCAGGAAAGAAATCAGTCAGAATGACTGTATTTATGTCGCACATGTATATATATATGTGTGTGTGTGTAGACATCTACATGAATTTATGTAACACTATAAAAACATATATAGATATATCTATACATGTATTTATACAATCTAAATACATATATCTATATATCTGCATGTATATATATGTGTATTTTTTTAGAAATTAAGGATTATATGTGTAAACTTATTAATATGTAAACTGATTTTGTATATACTTAGTATTATTTTAATAATTAATCAATAATTTATTATTTTTTACAGTAATTAGAATACATTTGATAGTCTGCATTTTTACGTTCTTACAAATATTTATCATAGAGTTAATTGTTTTTTATATGAACAAAGTATAGTGCCTTGAAAGCAAACTAGGCAAACAACTAGAACCAATTAAATCTGATGTTCTTCTATATAGTACCAATTATTTCATAAATCATGTCTAAACATGTAGAATTATGTGACAACATGTAAAATAATCTATTGTTCTCTTCGGACTTTCAATAAATATTCTCACTGCCACATATTTTGCAAAATTTAGTTTGAACGATAATTATTAATCAAATATTTATAGAAAAATCACTCATTATTTTGTTATAATACATTGCATATATATAAAACCAAGTATTATCTAATGCTGGTTATATGTACATGTATAAAAAAATCATATATAAATCATACATGTATTACTATAATAATTATATATATTAATCATATATAAATATATGTTTAAATTACTTTATGTTTATGTGTGTATGTGTATACACACACATATATAATGTAAACTAGACAATTACCATACTCATAAAAATTCAGTATTAAGCAATTATGCGCGCGCGTGTGTGTGTGTGTACGTATATTTATTTATTACGAGAAACTTTTGTATGATCTCTAATAAGACTAAGAAGGCGTGGAGAAAGGTGATCTATAATCGTCACTTTTGACCATCTTGATTTTCTTCGAGGTTTTTCTTCGCATTGTGTTTCAATATGCTTCGTTTTTTGCGAATAGTTCTGCATCATGTGTGTATACAATCAAGTATATAAAAAGACAGTTTTTTTTTTAAGAAAAATCGACAATTAATATTTAAAAAAAAAACAAACATGTAGGTACATATTTAAATGTTTTAATTTACATCTAAATGTCTCTCTCTCTCATATGTAGTTTTATTATTTTTCATTCCAACAAATAATAAACACACAGAAATATATAGATCATTATTACTTTAAGTAGGGAATAATTTATTAAGACAAAAAAAAAAAAAAAAACGAACTGAGAAAACGAACAATGTACGTGAATTATGTTCTAAAAGAAACAATGTACGTGAATTGTTGTTTGTGTTATATTTTAAGTTATATACATTCAATAAAAAGTTCTGAAGTACTTTCAATCTACAAATATTCCTTATATGTAATCGAAAAATGTACAATTTCCAAATGTATAAAGTAGATAAAGTATTACCACATGATATTGTTATATAAGGCTTTTTCTTACATAATTCTCGCAATAAAGTGAAACCATCCGTTGTTCATTCTTCGTGCTGCAGTTGTTGCGGTACAATATATAAGATAGTCGATCTATCAAGTCATCAAAAACTATTGCTAGTATAATTTGATAAATATATAATATGCTAGTGTATGTACATGTGTGTGTGTGTGTGTGTTATCACACAATTGTTTTGAAATCTTATAAAAATATTATTTAAACAAAACCAACTTGTTACGTTAAGTAGAAGCTAATTTTAAACTTATATGTTTATTTAATACTCTACGTTCTAATGTCGTTACATTAATACACATATTAATATGCATACGTAATATCCAATAATAAAATTAAATGTAAGCACATATCTTTTTAATCCAGAAAAAATAGGTTTTTGATATTCAATCATTAAAATGATTGATGATGATAATTTTTTTATGTTACGTCAATTTAAAATGATAAGGTAGATCGATATATATAGTCATACACAAATTTTCTTTTTTTATAAATGAGATTCTTTAAATAACGTGGTTTGGGAAGGAAGTATTATTAGTTTTACACAATAAACATCTTAGTATTTTGAAGTTTTATAAGAAACAAAAAAATGTTATACATTGAATATGATTATTTTTGTATTTAAGTGTAAGAAAAAAACTGTTATTAACATTGTGAGAAGAAATAAAAATTCAAATATAAATTGACAGAATATTTTCTTAATTTTCTTAGAAAAAAGTACAAATAAAAGCAAATAAAGTGTTATCAAATCCTACGGATTTTTGAACAAAAACCCGTACACACTAGTATTGCTATAATTACATGTGATGTTGTTCAATATATGCTAATTTGTGATTCGGTATAAGAAATATTTAGAATGTACATTAGTTTTGTGCCGTAGTTTTCTAAGTTGCACAATTGCCGTATATTTTATAAAATATTGACGATTAAAATATTATAACTATTTAACTTATAATCTCTTAGTTTATAGTTACTGATTAATCGTGCACATATATCAAGAGTATGTATATAATATAAACACTGGAATCAAACTCTCTGCTCACTGCCGTAGTTTTGATACAGCTTTGGACTTTCTTGTGTAGATTGTAAGGAGGAAGTGGTACTTCTTGAACTTGGTAAATTTGCTTCCGAGTTCGACGCTACTGAAATACTTTCCTCTACCGATGCCTGATTCTTTCGTAATACTGGTGCGACAAAATTTTGACCCGCGGAGAAATCCCTTTTTGGTGCCTACCAGAGTCGATGAGTAATTAATATTTTGAAATCATTTTTTTTTCTATTAAAAAATATTCATAACTCCACAAAATTTCCAACTTTTTTATTTTCTAATAAATATAAAAAATATGAAAAATTTAAACTTGTTTGGGGGAAAAGAGCAGTGGAATCAAACTACAACACCATTGTATAATACCTTAGATTTCGAGAACGGTACCGCAGCACCAGTTACCAGACCCAAAATACTCAGACAGAGTCCAGTAAGTTGCACCGCGGCTAATGGAGAAAGGCCTCTTCTCACTAGACCTAAAGCTAAAAGAGCAGCTTGCGCTAAAACTGGTGCGGCTCCTGCAGCACCAACTGCCGCACCGGCCAGTTGACCACCGCCAATGCTCGGCCCGTAAGCAAAACATAAATTGTGTCTATCCACCTAATTTATGAAAATAATAATTTTATTACATGAAATACATCTACACACAAATCATTGTTATATGAACATGTTACAAATTAGAACTAGGTTTAATTCTATCCAACATACCAAATGTTTTACTACGAGATAGAGCAGACCGAAAGGAGTGATCAGCGGACACGCCAAGCTGTAAACGGTTGTCATAGTAAAAACCAACAGCAGCCACGCGTAATGAGCTCCCAAGGGAAATTCCCAAAGTACCGCTTTTCTCACGTATATTCTTTCCGCGCGACTGCGAGCTATACACAATCTGAAAGTATATAGCCCGAGTTCCGGGAGTCTAACCAATTCCAATCCAGATCCGAGTAAAGCCGCAGTTATGACGTAATTTACAAATAGGGCACCCTGTAAATTTCGCAATATTGCACAGATTCGATATGCAATGTGTAGTTTTATTAACAAAAATGATCTGTCGCGTTACCTGATCTGGTAAAAATACACATTCCCACGGTGTCATGTCATCGCGAGCATGTACTGTCCAAGAAAAGAACGCTTGAGCACTGGTCAATCCTAAACTAGGCAATATAAGCACCATCAATAACAGCAGAAGTAATGTCTTTCTCATGACAGCACGATTCAATGTGCTTCTGGTCCAATGCCTCATGAGAGATTCACTTCTAGCGACTAGCGCAGGCATTATAGCGGCCACCGTGACCAGCATTACGGTAGGCAAAAAGGAAGAGAGTACCGTGCTTAAATTTTTAATTTCTCCAGTAATTGGCAGTTTGTTAACGTTCATTACTACGACCTGAAGTAGAAGGTGACATCACGCATATTTTTAAAATTTGCACGTGTTTTTATCACGATGTATTTTCGATGAAAAAAAAATGTACTTACCGCCGGTGTAGTAAGAAAAAACAATACTAATCCCAAAAAGAAGTTTATTAACACGGCATTTAAGTACCAGCACGGTCTGGGAATACTTAGATTCTCCCAGAATATATCCGATGGTATCGGCGCGTAATCCACGATCCATTTTATACTAGGCAAAGATCTCAGCTGCTTGCGCATTGTTTTGGCTGCACCGGGCGTACCTGTTAATTACTTGTTAAATCATTTTGTCAATTATTAAGATAGATTTTATTGCATTTTATTGTACCTAAAGTTATAAATGCTACTCCAATGGGTTTGCTAAGTGCTAGCTTCTTTTCTTCCTCGACCAACGCTATCAATCGTAATTCCTCATTAGTGTAGAACTCTTGAGCGTCCACTTGCTGCCAATTTAACGGTGTAAATAGAAAATGATTATTTGTGCAATAATTAATTTAGCTTTAAAGTAATCTATTACGTTTACATATAATTGTTTTTTTTTTTTTTGGTGTTTACGCGTACTCACCTTTTTGCAACAATGTCCAAGTATTTGCCCGCACGGATAAGGATACATTTTCAAAGGTTCTCTCTTCTTGGAATAACTCTCGCAATATAAGCGAGCTTGTTCCGCACAATCTCTCTCCTCGTCTAATTTCGAAAGACGTTTTATATCGTACGCCAATGTAATATCTTCTACCGTTAAATTGGAAAACGCTCGTCTAAAAACAAATCGTTGGAGCACAAGGATAAAAATATGATCGACACAATATTGAAAATTATTTTCATCCTAATTTGGAAAACGTTAGCACTAAGACAGACAATTTTGTTTTTAATCAGAAAAGTTCTCTCTTCTACGTACTGAAAATAATCAGTCAGATTCTCAACGGTGCATTCATGCTTTGGTATGTCTGTAATTAACAGTGTTCTTGCTGCATATTCTCCAGAAGGTCTAGTATCTCGCACCTACAAAGATATATATTCTTACGTGATTACTACATACATAAACATCGCGAGACATATTTTGTATAAAGAATAGATGAGACAGATAACTCTCTATAACGCGATTTATATTGTGAAATCCGCGTTCAAAGATTATATGTATTTTTACTTTGTAACACGACACCTGTTTTAAGCAACGTCTCATAATAAAGCTGCCCACTGGTAGATAAGATAAGAGCAATATAGTGTGCACCCAAATCAAAGGAGAATTGGGATCTAGATTTGATATTGTTGTATGACTGAACATAGCGCTGTCTCCTGGTTGCATGGTTCCATGAAGATTTATAGGTAAAACTATACACAGAGATACAACGAGCATCATGATGGTTAATATTATTAAGCAGCGCTCAAACATAATATATAATAAGCCATCAGGTCCCGCACGCTGCAATAGTTCATCATCCCTAACACACACACACACACACAAAAATACATAAGAAAATTACATATGTTATACGTATATAGATAATAAATAACTTAAGAACTCCAACAGTGACACTAACTTAATCTTGAAAGCGGTAAGAATCCATGAAAGAAATCCTTGGTCCAATTGTGATAGTTGAGAATTAACGGAAGCTTCCACGCATAACGGATCGGTGTCTCGGTTTTCATTAGCGCCGTAAAACAATTCCATCCATCTGTTTTCAGATTTGTACAACAGTGCGAGACGTCCATAATTCCACGCCTTCTTACGTAATAGACCGAATAAAATAAGTAAAAGCTGTAACGAGACCATTGAAATTGTGTTAAAAAACAATTCAATTATAATTGAAATAACATTATTCTATTAAACACAGTTTGTACATTTGTGTTTTAAGAGAGACATTAAAATGTACAAGTGTGTAATTTTAAATATTAATGATAAATAAGTTGAACGAAAGATTACAAACGTCGCTATATAAGTGATTCGAACTAGCGGCAAGTGCGCTCCCAGAATTCTTACCAGAAATCCCACGAGATTAAGCAATAAATTCTCGGGTATGCCCGCATACGCGTCTGTGATTATTGTTCTGTTGTTTCGAGGGAACAGAATGCACTTGTCTACCGAAGGCTGAGAGGAGCTGTAACAAACAAATCGGAGGATGTTGCAACGCGAAAGATAAACACAAAAGATAAACGTGTCAAAGAGAAAGAGAGAGAAGAGCGATTTAACTCGGAAAAACGTATTTACACAATTGCGTCGTTATTACGCGCAAAAAAAAAAATTCACAATTGCGCTTCGTTACTTACTTTTCAAAGTTGTAATCCATGATCGATATCGGAAGACAGATCGTTGAATTAATACGTCGTTAAACAAAAAATATGTGGGAGCATGTTAGCGGGCGTGTGTCAATTTGACACATCGTATGGTGACTGCACAATGTGTGTATGTATGCCACTCACAAATAATATGGTCCCGTGTACGTAATTCAGCTCTAACCTAATCCGAGACTCGCGGCCTCGCGCCTTTGTGTATTTATGTACAGCGCTAAACGTCATTTCACTTTTTGGCGTTGCACACCGACGCACACGCGCGTAAAGGTGAGAGAGAGAAACACAAACGAGAGGAATTACTCATCGGAGAAAGCTTTGCTGTGTATTTTTATCTCTATTATCTTAAATATCTATTTGATATGATAATGATAGAGAATAATGAGATAATATATTGATAATAATATGCTACTCGCTTTAATTTTGATATCGCACGCGGAAAGTATTTTATATATCTTTATAAAAAAATTACAACTGTACGCGCAATTTTTTGTTAGTTGAATTGTCATGAAAATTCAAATGCATATGTGTTACAGAAAATTAAATTTATTTTTACATAATTACATGTAGTAAAAAACACAATACGAAAAAAGTCGAAATAGATATTTGATAGACAAAATATTCGATACAAAATCTTCGAACATATTTTTGTCTTTGTTAATAAATTCTCCCGTTTTGTACAATGCATGGTTTTCCTTACTTATAAAGAGAGTAGAGACATACACATGTAAGTATAACGTAATAACTTAATGTTTTGTTGATTATATTTAAAAAAAAAAAGATATCTATAAGTAAAGCTGAATTATTTTATAAATATATAAATTTTTTCTTCTCTTCTCTCACTTTTTGATCATCATGTAAAAACAAAACAAGCTAACATATGTATATGTGTAGTAGTACTTTTGTACTGCAAAATATCATGTTTATACAATAGAAAAGTTACACTTTTCTATTTGTCTCTCCGCTTTATTGTCTCTTGTAAAGCTGGGTTAATTGCAGTTCTCCTGTCGTAATAGAATCTATAACCCAAGTCTCTCTCAGACCGCTTGGACCGATAATAATTTTAGCGAGTTTTATATTCTCGGTAATATGTCCGCCTGCTGTCTTTATTAGTTCTTTAAGCGTGGCACACGGCACTGTAGTTTTAAGCTCAACGTAGATAAAACCACAAGTGGTGAACAATTCTGGAATATACGACGGCCCGAACAACTGCCTGTCTCTTCGGTTTTCCTGCAAAGCGCAATGTTTGTTTCTTTTACTCGTTGCACAAGTTTATATTTAATTTCACAATCATCGCACGCGCGAACTTACCTGCACAGCCTTAGAAAAATGTTTCATCTCGAATTCCTCTGGATTCAACCACCGGTTGCTTTCCAAGGATTTCAAGACCCATTCCAAAGTAACGAGCCAGCAACCCCTTATTATCCCGCGAAGTAAATTCACCGTACGTACACCCGAGCTTACGACGTGAGTCGTGCGTTTCGATACATTCAACTCCATTTCCGCGTTGCCCAGGGACTTGACGATACTCTTTACTAAACTCTTGTCCCTACGTGAAATAAAAAAAAAAATGTAAACATGTAAAAATAATCTCAATTAATCATTAAAGAAATTTCAATTAATTCCAAAATGTGAAATGTTTGTTTCAAAATTGTTTATTACCCCTTCGATAAACCAGTCGTCACAATAACAGTTTTGTGAGACTTGTAGTTAATCCGTTGAATAGGTTTCGTTGTGCTAGACTTCACAAACTCGTCTAGGGAATCTCTACTTTCTCCCGATAGATCTTTTTTATTTTTTATGAGATTTTCCTTTTCCAGTATATTCAACATGTTGTTCTCGGCTAACTTTTTGACAACAATCTTCTTGCTGATAACCTTTCGCGGTTTCCGCGTTTTCTTATCTTGTTCCTTCTTGTTCTCGTTGTCACTGTCCGACAACATCGATTTGTTCGTTTTCTTATGTTTATTAATATTCGTATCCTTCTTGAAATTCAATAGTTTCTTTTTTTTTAGTTTTTTTATTCTTTTTACGGGCGATTTCTTCGTAACGGGACATTTGTTTTCATCTATTGGAGTGATCGAACACAACTGAGAACTTTCACTCAAAGATAACAATTTTCTTTTGCCTACTTTTGAGGAAGGAACATGTTCCTTGTTTTGCAAATCATCTGAATCTTTTTTTTCTTTGACTTCAAGATTCGCTTTGTCAGATTTGTTCTCCGGAACCGATTTGTTGTTCTGAGTAACGACGCATGGATCGTAGTCGAATGATGGGCTTCGAATAGCCAAAGATTTATAGTTGAGTGATATATCTTGAGTAACCACAAAAGGATCACCGCTGAGTGTGCCTTCCAAAATAACTGTGTCGGTTCCAACAGTTTTTGATGTTTCACTCGACACAGGTTTGTTTTGACTTATTGGAATTCTAATAACATAAAAACGAACTATTAGTTTATGTAAACCAATTGTAAACAATAAAATGTGACAATAATATTCGAAAAATACATAAATTTATGCAAAGTTTACATATGAATACTTACGAAGTGCTTGACTTAATTACATCACTCTCCTTCTCCTTGTCGACGAGATTTGCATCGTTACTGCAGGAAGACGTGCTGTTCTCTGCATTTTCGGTTTTATATTTTAACATCGTTTTAAAGAGAACTGAACGGCTTACTGGATACGGTGTTGCTTCAACGCAACTATCGCCGCTCGTACGCATATTGTTCTGAGATTTACCGTTCACCGCGTTTTTAGATTCGTTTGTTTCCTGTTTTCCGGAACTCGTCGATTGGTTGCAAGAGACCTGCCTTCGTCTGGAGAGGTTCCGTAATCTCTCGAGTAAACTGACGTTCTCGAAGACATCCACGTTATTGCTTTCCCTGTTCTCCGTTACTTTTGAATATTGATTGTTCGTATTCGAAAAATCTTCCTTTACCGGATCATATCTATCTTGAAGTAACGATGATTTGTCGAGAACGTTGCTCCTGACACTTGGTCGGCGCGCGAAATCCGTCGACGTGTTGACTTGCAACGAAGTTCGAACGGTGCTTGTACTTTCGCGTTGATCATCCAAGATTGTCAACTTCCTTCTGGATTTGTCGACATTCTTATCTCTGTCACAATCGGCTACCGCATCCAAGGAAGTGTTCACGTTCAAAGACGATCGAATAGTTTCGCTGCTCTTAGATAGGCTTGACGTACGACGTCTCTCGCTTTTGATTTTAGTTTTATTATTAGATTCACGTGTCTCGCACGCTTTCTTCATCATCGCAACTTCTTCGACAGATTTTTCTCCGGGTGTAACCGTATCTTCGTACATGCTTGCTTCATCTTCGTCGTCTGTACAGTGCGAATCGGAAGATTCGACGTTATGTTTCACAACAGATTTCGAATTACTGACATCCTTCGATCTTTGCATG
Organism: Pseudomyrmex concolor; assembly: GCA_014839585.1. NCBI lineage: Eukaryota > Metazoa > Arthropoda > Insecta > Hymenoptera > Formicidae > Pseudomyrmex > Pseudomyrmex concolor. The sequence goes on along the minus strand of QVOB01017711.1, from coordinate 4,383 downwards.
CTTGCGCTCTTGTTCTGCTTCGAACTGTTTTCCTTACATTTTTCCATCTCCTTTTCGATGCAATTATCTGGACTTGGGTTTCTATTTTGTGAACACTGATACTTCTCACTCGCTTGGTTATCTCCATAAGTTTTCGTCATCTCCATTGATATTACTGTGTTTATTGTTTGTGTGGCGGGAGACGTATCGCTATTCGGATGATTGGTGACAGTTTCATGCACTTTTTTATCGTCGATTGCATTGTCTTCGATAAAAGTGGAACAAACAATGGGAGTTCCTATGCCACTCTGAACGGAACATATGGTTGAATACGTGCTATTAAGTTTGCTAGTTCGATCCTTAGGTCTTTTTCTCAGCAAACTGAGTCTCTTGCTGCCACTTAATATAGGACTGCTACTTTGTTCTGACTGTCGGAGAATATTTACTGGAGGATTTTTTATAATTACGTTATCAATAATTCGACACTTTGTTTTATCTCCTTCTTGCTTATCTTCATTATCGAACAGTTGTCTGTGAGGTAGCTTAGATTTATCTAAATCTCTGGAAGAACTGCGTCTCTTTTTTGTGGTGTTGTGATGATGGTTCGATGGTGTCTCAACGATATTGGAAGCATGTTCGGTTGTTTTATTTAATTCAAGAACAGACTCATTCTCGGCATTTGCGTCACAACAGTTGTCTTCATTCCGCAACACTTTTGTAATCTTTATCGAGAGTTCGTGCTCTTTATCGAACATCTCTTTAGTTTTGTTTAAAATCGTATCTTTCAAGCGCTTGCAAGTGGTTTCGAGAGCGCGTTCCTTGGTGCTTATATCCTTCAGATATATCCTGAGATCTTTCAATTGTACTCCTTTAACCCGGTCATTCAACCTAGACATTTTATTCTTATCACTTGTAGCATGCTCGCTCGCAACATGATTATCTTTCTCTTCGTATTCAAACTGAGAACAATTGTGAATCGTAGATTTGTTCTCTCTTCTCGACAATTCTTTACTAACTTGCAACTTGTGCGTCACTTCTTCGTTCTCGGTTTCCGTTTTCCAAAGAGATCCATTGCCAGAATCCGTTAAATTCGCGTAACTCAGATTCACTCTCAGAGAAGTGCGTCGATGTTTGAAACTGTCTTCTTCTTCGTCCGACGTGTCCGATAAGATCATCCTTCTTTTGGGACCCATCCTTAGATCTGTGTTGTTACATTAGTTGCGCTAAAAAAAAACTTATTAAATGTTTCTATATGATATTCTTGTTCTAACATGATGTTTATGTCGAGTCTTACGTGAAAGACGACAAAACGCAACTCTACGTCATTACTTTCATACATACAATGTAATTATTCAAACTGTCAGTCAAACTTAAGTTTTTGTTTTCACTGGATGATCGCTACCATGTTGCAAACGAATGGCAGATATTCTAGCCTAACTTAGCCGACTCAATAACATGCGATCGCAGCCATGATAGAATTTAGTACGTATTAATTCTATACTGTGGCGTTCGTAACGTTTTGATCATCTGTCATGACTCATGAACACACATTTGTGTCAGACGCCGTCAGTTGTGAGTGTAATTTTGTGCGGTTTTGTGTTACCGGGGAGTTACATGAGAAGACGTGTTGACTGGTAAACGTGAAACTGCAAAATGAACGAAATACAGGTACATAAGTTGAAGTTTCTCCAAGCTACAGTTTTTCATCGAGAAGATATTTAACAGTTTATTTTGACTCTTTATCTAAGTTTTATATCAATAATCTGAAAAACAATGTGTATTTACTGGTGAACGAGTGAATTTCAAAATACCGTCTGCTGTACGCTGATAACATATGTACGAGTATCTGTGTATACATTTGACTTAAATTAGTTTATTTACATATCAACAGTGTTTAAAAAGTTTTGTGAAATGAGTCGATATTTTATACTTTTTCTTACACGCTAAGCAATATGTATTTAACTGAGAAGAGCTGTTGTATTTTTAAATTTTTGCACAAACAGCTGGCAACAGAGCTATAGTTATTTTATCTTTTCTCTTATTGCTAAATAATTATATTTTTTAATAGAAACTCTAACTGTATTTTTGTGTCGCTATTTTAAATGTTATTATGGCATTCAAACATTTGCTTAAAATATATTGACTTAAATTATTTTATTAATATATTGCAGTGTATAAATTAATTTTTTTAAATGAGCCTGTGGCTTTATTATATTTTTTTTTTATTGAGCAATATTTGAGCTTAATAGAGAAAAACTGTATTTTTTTAATTTTTCGACGGACAAGTTGATAATTTTGGTTCCAGGAAAAATCTGTCCAAGAGGATGAAGCTAATCTCTTTAATCCCGCTATATTGAACAGATTATCGATATCGCCTGTACCTGGATTACTCATAAGACCATTAAAAAACACAGATTATGAGAAAGGTATAGATGACAGTGCGACATATTAAATACATAATTTGCAACGTAATTTTTCTTTTATTTTTGTTTTGCAGGCTTTATAGTTCTTCTGTCTCAATTGACTGATGTTGGAAATGTTACTAAGGAGCAGTTTTTAAGTAATTTTGTACCGTTATAAGAATCGAATTCTAGTTCAATTGATTGAATCTCATAATTTTCAATCTTCCATTTAGATAGATTTTACAGCATGAAAACAGCAGGTGGTTACTATGTCATTGTTATCGAAGACATCAATTCTGGAAAAGTAATTGCATGTGCAACATTAGTAGTGGAGCAGAAGTTCATTCATAATTGCAGTGTGGTATGTAAATTTTTTTGTAGTTTTTTTTTAATTTTCTAACATAATAAAAATTGCATAGGTGTGTATGTTATTGGCATGTTCATTTTTTTTTATAGCGTGGACGACTGGAGGATGTAGTTGTTAACAACAATTACAGGGGCAAATCGTTGGGAAAATTAGTAGTGACAATTGTCGTACACTTGGCACGTTATTTCCATTGTTACAAGTTGTCTTTGGATTGCGTAGACCGTCTGGTGCCATTCTACGAAAATATAGGGTTCAAACGGGAAACCAATAACGCAAATTATCTCAACATGCGTTTTCATTTTGAAAACGCTACCGAACAATCTCACTTGTAGTAACGGGTTAAAATATTTTTCTACGCTCAACGATGAATCAGAATCTTGTTAAGTACAAGTGAACAAATGAAATGAAAGGAAAAATAAAATCTAATATTACCTGCGAGTTTTCTGAAAATTGACATTAAATAGGCTGTGTTGCTTTCCTGAAACGGAACAATGCAATATTTTTCATAAAGATATCTCAATCCTTTATAATCGATTTGAGGAAACAATGTATATATCTTAACTTTCTCTGAGAAAACTGATTTAAAAGACTCTAACATACACATAAATTATATAAAATATATCAAACATGTGTGTATAAGTCTGTTCGCGCGTGTGTGTATGTTTGTGCGTTTTATCTTAAAAAAAAATAAATTCTATATAGAAAAAATACTATATCACACCTCTGACATATATATCTTGATTGTAGGATGTAAAAATAGTAATTGTTAAATAAAATAATTTTACATAACATGTATATTTTTCCATGCATATAATGTTAATAAATAATAATAGTAGAAAACATTTTTTTGGATAAATTCCTCTCTCTCTCTCTCATGTCAGACAAGTCATCATATAGATACAGAAAATACTTTCATTACATTATTATTCGTAATATTTAATTTCGCTTAATGTACAATAGAATGGTTAATTAATATATACGGCATGAAAATTTATTTACTTAAATCTTTTTCGCAGTTGGATTGGCCCGTAATTTCACTGCTCGTTTCGCCTCCATCTGTTTTTGCCTAGCTAGTCTGCGCTCCTCTCTTTTTCTTCTTGCTTCTTCGAATTTATTGTTTCCGCTAGGAATAGCTGTAATTCCAAAGAAAGTTTTTACACATTGTAAATAATAAAAAATAATAAATAGTGCATCATAATAATAATAATTAGTAATAATAATTAGTGCATCATTTAGAAATCGAGGCAAATTTACTTGGTTGCTCTAGAGGCTGAACATCTTCGAGAGGCTGAAAGTCCGTATCTTCCCATCCTATCTCGGAAGAATCGTTTTTATCTTGAACACCTTGAATAGTTTCTTCCTCCTAGAAAAAATAAAACGCACTTTGTATGTATACGTCACTGATAAAGTTATGAAAGTATCGACGCAGAGAGTTATATATTATTTTCGTTATCAGTTCGCACTCGTACATCCAGATGCTAACATACGAGGGGGGGGGGGTCAATAAGTCCTTCGAAAAAGATAGAAAAAAAATTTTTTTTTGGTAAATTTTTTTTAATTTTTCAACATAATCTCCTTGTAGCTCGATACACTTTATTAGACGTCCCTCCAATTTTTTTAAGCCTTCAGAAAAAT
>QVOB01017710.1:0-17044 GCA_014839585.1 Pseudomyrmex concolor | reverse complement strand
CGAGAGTACGGAAGAGATGAATACTGCGAAGCACCCATTAATTAATTAGTTCCTCCGAAATCGGCCAATCATCGGTCTCGTGTATGATCAATGAACCAAATCGACTCATCGGCTGATTACAGAGGACGGATACGTACACCTTGCGCGGCTGGGACTGGGGATCGTGATTCGATCGGCCGAGGGTCGGCCGATCCGCCCACGAGTACCGCTTGCAATGAAACGCACAATAAGGCGAGGAATCCGAATTTCATTCTCTATATATTGCGCGTTTTTTGTGCGCGCGCTCGCTCTCTCCCGATGGTAAAATAATTACAAAAGTTTCGAGAAAAATAAACTCTCTCGGGAAAAATTCTCGGGAAATACACAGAGTTCCGGAAGAGTTAGTGTCGAAATTTCTCGAAATTTTGATTATTTAAGCAATTAGGAAGCGCTGGGTTCCAAAGTTCTTGAAATTGGCCACAATCCATATATATCGGTATGGAATCACAGTGCCCCTATATAATTATATAAGGATGAATAATACAAAGTTAGTGACGATTAACATACGGAATCAAGTGACGCATAACTTGTTACTAAATCCTTGAAACTAACCCGCTCTTCCAGTGTGCAACGCGGTGTAACCGACGCCGGTTAAACTCATCGCGGATCTAACTCGAAGTTAACCAATCCCAGACCAACCGCCGCGCGGGTAGTCTGGCCGTCCGCAAAATTGTTATTCAAAGATAATTTCAACGGGAGGTTGGAGGCCGTAAAGAAATTTCGACATTTTCGGGTTATTTCAGCGAAGTCGTTTTAGACGCGCACGCAGCGACAGAAAGAGTAACGGTGCGCAAACGTTACAAAGTAAACTCTCCTAAAATAATACAAACAATATAGTCAGTCGGACGTGCAAAATCTCAAGCTCGGAACAGTCGCGTTTGTGTTCGCTGAAAAGTTTCGCGCGCCAAATACAACCCATCAAAAAGTCTCATCATCAGTTTTAACAAACTCTCTACGATTTTCTCCGAAGAACATATTTACAAATATAATTCATCACTTCGCTTTTACCTATTCGCAATAAAATTTCTTCTACGCCGGTCACATCGTTGCATTAACTTCAATTAATATCTGTTTGTTGATCTCACTTGAGAGAAGTGGGACACAACATGTGCATTTGCGAAGCAGGGTTGTATATTCGTGCTTCAATCGCTGCGACAATTACGAGTTAATCGTTTTCACGATCGATGAAATTTCTACACTTCTCTCGAGTTAGCCGCGCACATACTCACACACTCGACAGTAAACGTATGTAATTACATACCGGTGCATGTAATTATATATGTGTATATATATATATATATATATATATGTGTGTATAATATACATGTATATATGTTGAATATAATCTTATATACGCTATAATTATAATGAAAACCATATTTATTAGATATTATAATATAAGTAGATATACATGCAGAATTGTGAAATTAACGAGTTTCTGAAAATTTAATGATTGTTAATTCTGATTACCCAATTTTCCTTGATTAATCCTTGTAAATTGTGAGATATCTTTTTCATTCTCAAAATATATTCAATAAAACTTTTAATATAATAATAATTAAATTTGTTAGAGAGAGAAAGATAGATAGATAGATAGATAGATAGAGAGGAGGGGCGCTTGTCGAATATGTAGCTTCATTAATTTCCGTTTGATAATCCGGGCCGGCCTGTAAGCGCCACTTGGCACCTTTCCAAAAACATCATGCAAATAAGCTATTATATTAACAAAGTCTGGCGGTGAATTATCCTGGCAGTAAATAATACTGAAGGACGGACATTTCGCGAGCAGGCGGCGGCGGCCGGCTGAATGCGCATTAGGTCGTACCTCGAGCTTCCTATTCCCGCGGAGATTTATTATCCCGACAACTTCTAAAAGAGATACGTTATCTCACGAAGAGCGCGCGCGGCTATCCTTTTTTTCCCTCCCCCGTTATTAAATGGCAATAAGGTGTACCTGATCAAAGTCGCAGTTCAAAGCGATTTGCGATGAGAGAGTTGATATATCGCAGTGAACCCCCAATAGCGCGTGCATAAAGCCACTAAAAATTAAAAAGCGGCTGAGTGAACGCAACTATGGACACTTTTATCCGGTCGGTTGAAAGGATTATTTATAGCTTAAAAGACCTGTCATTAATATTTTTTCACATAACCCATTTGTGTTTCGGCGGACAGCAATGAAAACTATGGAGCGCGTTTCAAATTTAAAGAAACGCAAGAAGACCAAACCGTTACGCGCGCGCGAGCGCACTCGTGCGTAAATTTCGCGTACGTCAAACAAAAAAAAAAAAAAACCAATCGTACGATAAATGACAGCGCAATGTAGACGGAAAAAAAAACGTAACTGACACACGCAGAAAGTATCGGATGAAATTTATTTTTCGCTCGAATTCTTCACCTCGTTGAAGGGAGAATTCCAGAAATCGATCGGTGGGTTAGCTTCGCGACACGAGGATGCCGCTGCCAATGTCGTCGCTGACGACAACGACGACGACACGACGATGGGAAGGTAATAAGGTGGCCGTTTGTCGCTCCAAATGTCAAATAAGCACATCGAGGCACACCCGTTAGCGCGACCCGATCTTTTTCTCAACGTGCCGCGCCGCATTGCCTGCTGACACATTCCACCGACCTGTCTACGTGTCTTCGGTCCTTCCTCGCCCGCGGCGGCGGCGCGCCGCGTATAGAATAATAAGACCGAGCAGTTTCGACGTATGTTAAGCGAGAAACACAAGAGAAGAGAAAGCAGACGTATCCGCGAGCAATTCGAGCGAAGTGAGCGATGCGCACCACCTACCCCTTTTTCCCGAGTGCGAGCGAGACGAGGAAGCGCGTTACACATACACATTCGCCGTACACACAACAGCCGCGACGAGTATTTCGGCTGATATCTTTTTTTGGAGGACTATCGATTCGAACGACGGGAAAAATTGCGAACAGCTGAATAAAAAAACGGGACGAAAAAGTTTGATCGTGCAAGCGCGCGCGCGCGCTTACCTTTGCTTCGCACTTTTTATCCACCGAATGTTGCGCACTTTTCATCTCACCGAAAAAAAAACGAAAAAACGAGAACAGATATGCGGTGCTAATTAACGGAGAAATCTCCTTCTCTTTGTTGTAATCGTGTGTTTTCCAAAGAAAGAATCTCGCAAAATTATATTACGCAACCTCACTGGTGAATAAAGCTGTAAACTTTTGGAAACAAAAAGAAAAACAAAAAACAAAAAAAGAAAATGTTACATAACGAGAATACGATTTGAGTTTGTGCTTTCGAGCGAGAAACTATATGTTGCACTGTGTGCTCTTATTTTTGTCACTGCTGCAACATTCGTAATTATGAGATTTTCGCGAAGTTTAATAGTACACGGGTCGCCCAATAGTAACACGGGTTAAAAAAATTTGCTTATTATATTGCCAGCAAAACTCATCAACAAAATATTTCGCTTATGAATTTCATACAACCTGACCATGTGATAACAAAATTTACAAAACAAAAAACGAAGAATTATTAAATAATCCGCAAAAAAATTTTATAAAAAATAACAAGAATTACTTTTTTCTAGTCTGCAAAAATATTTGGAGCGAATAATTAATTCTTCCCTTGTATTCGCAAACGTGTTTTTGCACGTAGTACTCGTTACAGAAACAGCGCGATGCACTTATATGCATATATATATATATATATATATACACCTACATATCTGACGACACGGTTCGTCCCGTAGGACAGACATTATTACCACGAGTCGTGGCGTCTTTGCCGTTACCCAGCTAGTTGCATATGTACAGAGTGGGTGCATTAAATGGTCGAAGTTCGCGCGTCGAGTTCCCGAGAGTTCTTCTATCTTCCCGGCTAAGTTCACCGAGTGTCGACGCTCGATAAAAGTGTTTCTCTTTCCTCCCCCCCCCCGTCTCCTCGTTGGAGTTTATACCGCCACCGAAGCCACGCCCGGCGAACTTTCGGCTCCTTGACCAGGCGGTTACGCTTCTTCTTCTTCTTCTTCGTCCTCGTTTTTGAGACGCTCTCTCGGCACCAGACCCGGCCTCGCGATAACAGTGAAATCGCGCGAGCGCACGCTCGTCTTATATCCCCCTCCAGGGAGAGACATTAATAATCCAACTATACCCCAACTTACCTCGCCGAGCATATCGTAGTTACCTCTCCACTTAAATTATTGCCCACGTATGAGATATCTGTTATAATAATCATGTGTTGCGATTGGTGAATTGTGGGAATCTCTCGCGCGTTTAACGATATGAGACAGTTAGGATGTCGTCTATTGATGAATACGATCGGTATAGAGTCTTTGATCCTGTACTTTCTCGATGGAACACATTAATCTAAAATGTTGGAAAAATGTTTCAAACTGCATTGTTCGAAAGAGCGTGAAACGAGACACGGCGGCGCGCCCAATGAGATTCCCGCTAAATAGACTCGGAAGAAAGTAGAGCTCAAGAAAGTAGATTTTAACTTGTGGAGAGATCAAAGAAACCCCATAGATGAAAAGAACTGCGAAGGATACCTTATACAATATATATCCCGAAGGATACCTTGTATATGTTACTCATTTAACTTACACATAACTTTCGTATTACAGAATATTTCATAAACTTGTATTAAACCTCGGCAACGGCGCGGCGGCGGCGTCTCTCTCTCTGATGAATTTGTAGACGATCCGTTTTCTCAGTGAAAATTTCATTGGACATAGTTCTGTGTGTCCTTTGTAACTTCTGAATTTCAACAACTTCGAGCATCGAACTCGACGAGAAACTATAAATCGTGCAAATTGAAATTCAAAAATTCCTTACGTCCGTTTTAATCATCGAAATCATCTCACGTACCTACAGCGTTTACGTAACAAAAGTACACAATCGAGAAATCTTAAAAAAAAGTCAAGTAAATTTTTTTCCGCACCCCCGGCTTTGCAGTATATTCAACAGTAACATCGACGTGTGCGCACAGGCACATGCATTACATTGTGTACGCGCATATACCCGAAGAATCGCACCCGAGAACGGTAAATTAACCGCGGCGCGGGACTTTATAATCCGGAAATTAAAGGTGTATTATATCCGGAGAACCGTCAAGGGAAAAGTGGTGTGAGCGAGAACGTTGGGGGAAACGTTGTGGGCCGCTAGCCAGTCTCGTGCTCCCGAGACGGACTCGGCGAAGGTGTTACTAGCGCCTATGGCGATGCCACCGGAAAGAAAAACGAGAGAGAAAGAGGAGTAGATATAACGGGAAGAGCGAAAAAGAGGGTGTATGTGGGAGATAGAAGAACCGGGCGAACGATGGCCGCCGCGGCAGAGAGAGAAGAAAAAAAAGAGAGAGAGAGAGTGGTAACTTTTCTTATAAGATCTAAAGTTTCCATGTGCGAAGGCCCGCGCTCGGCTCTTTTCCGCTCCTCTTGCGCCGGCGTCTTCTTTCCCTCGCGAGAATATCTCTCGAAACTGCCCTCCTCGTCCGCGAGACGAAGCGAGCTGCGGCGGAAAATATTAGAGCTTTTAAACGTCGTTATTAGTTTGCACGGCGAGCCGAATAACTTCGGAGCTACTGCGAGAAAGAGACAGGGAGAGAGAGAGAGAGAGAGAGAGATAGCGAGGCTGCGATACCGCTCGAGACGCTCGCCACGGTACGTGGCTACACGGGGTTAGGTATCGCCGGCTCCTACGTCGTTGCTGCGCCCTGGAATCTCGTCGAATAACAATTTGAGTGCCGTTTACGAGGGGTTGGTTTGGGTGATTAACGTGATCTCCGATAAAACAGAAGCCCGGGGTATCGCGCGACCGGTTGTATTCCCGGAGCGCGGCGGAGGAGGAAAAGGAGGAGGAGGAGGACGGCGAAGAGGAAGAGCGCGAGAGATAACGAGAACACACCGAGGATTCGCCTTTGGATCGAATAAATCGTCTCCAGGTGATTATAAGAGGTATTTTCCTAAATAAGGAAATGAAAACGTGTTCTCTCTTTAAATATCCCGTCGCGAACATCCTGTGAATTCTCTCATTTTCTTCCGACTGGTAATCTGTTGGAACGCCCTTTAAACGCCCGCGGGAACGAATCGGGTTAATTTTCATGAAGTTTACTTCGCTTGATTAGCGGAACAGCGCGACAATAGACTTTCTCTCCCTTTGTGTGCGTGTCTCTCTCTCTCTTTCTCTCTTCCTCCATCCGCGGTCGGAGCGAAATTAATTTTCACCGTAGGACAAAAGCACTTTCGGAGGGACGCGATTTCTTGCATCCACTTGGAAAACGATATGCGTTCGCAAAGTTTCGCTACGTCGCGCCGCCCGCTGCCGCCGTCGCGCTCGCCCTCAGGTCCTTCGATTCCAACTTGGGGAAAATAGTAGACACCGCTAACGCAGCAACTTTAAAGTAGAAGTTATTATTGGTTTAACCTGGATTGGATATCCGGTTTCCAATCAGCAATGGGAAAGAGAGTATCGTAACAAAGAGAGAGAGAAAAAGAAAGAAAAATGAATGGGGAGAGGAACGGGGAGAGGAAAGAAGAAGGAAGAGAGAGTTAAAACCAACACGCTTCGCATCGATCCGGCGACGGCAAACGCATTAAAAGCGCATCTAGCATCTAGCGGAAGGACGTATCTGCGACGCAGATGAATTATTAGCTTCTCAGAGATTGCAGGCGGCGAGGGTGTGCCCCAGAAGCAAAAATATATTTTCACTCCGCGAAAGAGAGACGGCGCAACATAAACTTTGCGAGAGAGAGAAAAAAAAGAGAAAGAGAGAGAGAGGATGACAATCCTCGTCCAAGTGCGCGCGACACTAAGCAAGTGTGCGATGTTAGATTTTCCTAAAATGCCGTATACGCGAGATAGTGTACAGAGAGAGAGAGAGAGAGAGAGAGAGAGAGAGAGAGAGAGAGAGAAGGACGAAGAGAGAGGCACGTTTTGCTTGTCCATTAAATCGCATTTCTCGCTTGACGAAAATGTAAAAATGTGTTCGGTCCCGCGAGGGTCGTCTCGCTCATGAGACGACCAGAAGATTCTGCGGCGCGCTTACAAACGCGAGCGCACGTCTTTACACACCTAATAGCCGCAAAACTGCATTACGCCACATTATGTATTACCCTATTGGGATATCCTCATTTCACTCCAGTGGCACATTCAGAATCTTATATATACGCGCGAGAAGCGCGAAGCGCTGGCTGTGAGAAACGTATTGCGCGTCTGCTCGTAAAATTATATTGCACTTTCTCGGAGCGAGATTTTTATTTTGTGTAACAGTTCCGGATTCTTTTCACGTTCTCTCTCTCTCTCTCTCTCTCTCTCTCTCTTTCTCTCTGTCGATGTAGTACTACACAGATAGCGTGTAGCACAGTCAACGGCACGTTTCAATTTCGCGCACAGTACGAACGTAAGCGTTATCTACTCGCGAAATGAAACGTTCCGTTCGAACTCTATCTCCGGCGAAATTATTAAGGGCGTTCGGGGATGTATCGAATTATATTTGAACGCGCGTGTCTGGCGTACAGTGATTAGCATCACACAGGGCGTATGGTACAAGCGAGGGTGGTATATCTCTCCTCACATAGATATGCGCGGTGTACAACTGGACGGTAACTAGTACTTTATATCGCGCGGATGCTCACGGACGACGACGCACGCCTGGCGCATTCGTGAGCAAGCGCGAGCAAAGAGATGAGGTATAGTTAATGCTTGCCAGAATTTCCCATGTGGCGCACCGCCCGCCGCGCGTTACTGTGTATTTTCTCGCGTGCGGCATTTCGCTCGCGTGCGCCGTGGTATGTTACGTGTGACGTGTATGAAAGGAGCGCGAGACGCAAAAGTGGGATCCTTTAACTTTCTCGCAAGACGATGGATGGAAGGAAAAAAAAGCGTGTGGTGAAAAGCGACCGAAAATGCGTCTCCCTCTTTCCTCAAAATAGAGCGAATCTAATTGCAGGCTATTGGTATTATTACTGCATCGCTTTTTTTTGTTTTTTCGAAAACGGCGGAAAGTGTCTGTTCCGTTGTCACTGTTCTTTTTTATTATTAAGTAAAAGCCAGCTCCATATATGATAAATTCAAAATTGCAACAGACCACGAAGCTGAGGTTTCTATGGATAGAGGTGGTTAAAATAATTTCAACACGATGATTAATGGGACGTTTCGATCACATTTATTTTGTGATCATCATCAGCCAACTAAATAAAACAATAAACATTTGACAAACCTTTACAAAAAGTTCGTAAATTTGCAAAATACAGTATAAAAAAGAAAATAAAAGAAAAAAACAAATATTTTCACGTTGTATACGTGTTTCTGTGACAAATTTTTTATTATTGCTTATTTCGAGAAATTAAAAATTATTTATTGTACCTACTATGACTAGTTGTACAAACCAGATCTGATCGCGATTTTATTCGTTTTTTATATTATTACCTCTTCCGTTCTCATTTCACCTGTACATCGTTAATTCAAAGTCTCGACTTTCGAAGTTACACGCGCGACGTGTGACAATTGTAGAAGATATTTATATTTCTGTAAAACACGAGTGGAAACGCGGGAAACGGAGAAGCAAGTGAGAACAAGAGAATGGGAGCCAGAAATGTGGGGGGGGGGAGGGGGAAGAGAATTGGCGAAGAAGGTTGAAAGAGCGACGGAGAGGTTGGACGTCGCGGTGTACCAGCGGCTATTATTCGGGTAAATTACCGTGCGGTTTCGCCATTCGGTGAACTCCTGACCCTGAGTTTGGGTCGGGCGCGCTCGTTAGACCGATCGTCCCTTAATCCCGTCGCGAATTTATGTCCACTGGCTGGATCTCTTATCGTCGCGCAAGCATCGGGACGTCGGGGGAGGAGAATGGAAATGGCGCGCGGAGCGAATGGAATTTGCACGTCGCGTTCGGGTGCAAAGGTATCGACGACAACGACGACCGTCTTCCTCCTTTCTGTCCAAACACACCGCTGATATCCCTAACGGGCTGCGCAAGGAGCAGCACGTTATTTCCGGCTGGTGCATATTTCGCGTACGTGTTAAGAATACGGGAGAACTCGCGGAGAGAGAAAGAGAAAACAAGAGAGAACGTGCCAATAGAATTCGTCTCGTTTGCTCGCGCAAAAAGTCGATCCGTTAAATATCGTGACGCTATCCGAGGGGGAGGATAAAAGTGGCTGCGCTGCCGGAACTTTCTTTCTTCCGTGTTCTTGTCATCGTCGTTTCCGCAATATACAGGTATATTGGAAACGTGTACTTTCAATTTGATTAATTTGATTCTGATACTCCGCGTTTCGCTCGCGATGAAATTTTCACGGCAAACGCATGTTTCCGTGTTTCTCGGAGTACGCGACGATGTAATACATATGTATATATGTATTACATATTTGACGAGGCATCACAGCCACTCTTAAACCTGATATTTCAGTTTCGAAAAGCTCTTTTCCTGAGCGGAAAATCTCTGAAGAGACCTGACTGTCGCGCGATAATATAGACAGCGCTCGGCCTCGTAAACCACGGAGGTGCACAACCCGCGATCGTGTTATTACCTATAAAGCGGCCTCTGATATAAACCCTCGAAGAAATATAACGAAGTTAATGCGGCGAGGTAAGCCACCCCGGCGAACAACATCTCTTTCTCTAGCGTGTAAATACAAAGCGAGTAGATCTTCTTTTCGGGAAACGCGCTCGATAATCGCACGTCTCGCTACGTAAACGTTCGAGATGTTGAGCGCGCGATCGGAGAAGACGTGAGAGAGCTTTATCATTCAGCAGAGTAGATAAACTAAACAAATCCGTATTATCTCGCGGGTTTTACTGTCGCAGATATTATCGAAGTAAAACCGGCGCCTTACGAAAGAGAGAGGGGCAACTTTATATAGACGCACGCGCGACATTTACAGCGCCGCGCGCTCTGTAGATTTTATCGTTTCCCGTGTGTAACGTAATCTTATCAACATTTTAAGCGCCCGAATGGCTTATGTTCGGCTCAATTTGAAATTACGCGTCGTTGAATTTGATAAAGATCGAGCGATCGCGTTTGTGCAAAACAAAACGATTTGTCGCGCTAGTGAATTTTTGATGTCGAATCGCGCGCGTTTCGAATGTAACGGCGGATATTGATTTTTATTTCCATAACTTATCCGATTTTCTTCTTCTTCCATAATACTTCCGTCTCTTAAAACAGAAAACATGGCGTCATTCCGCGTATAAATTTTTAGATAAAGCACCATTTCGTGTATAGCAGTGTAGATTTCTATGTTTTATGGATTATAGGGGAGCTTTTATGACGCCGCGATATACTGCGCGATTAGGAAAAAAAAAAGAAATACAGATACTTAAGATTAAGCAAAGCTCTTGAATTATACCGATTATACGACACTGAACATGTGGTCAATGTATGCTCGGTCGAGGAACGACGCTAATACGCGACTGAATAGGATAATAAAAGCTAGATGGAACTTCTATTAAATTCAAACGTAAGCCTCGATCTCGCGGAGTCGCATAGAGACATTTTCATGCTCGATCGGGCGGGTAATTTTGATCGCTTCTGTCATCGTCGTCGTCGTCCCGTGTCGTAAACGACATCATCCGCGTCGCCGCGAAAAAGCGCGGGCGCTTCGTCATAAACCGCGGTGGCGTATTTTCGTCGGATCCACTTGACCCCCTTCGACTGACTGGTATACGTACGTTTTGGAAAATGCGTTCGCTTTTCACGATGAACTTAAGTCGATTCTCGAAGTAGTGACATCTTGGGCGAAATATTTTCTACGTATGTCTCTCTGGCAAAACTGGCGATGAGGAACGAAACGGGCGAAAAGAGAGCTT
This sequence comes from Pseudomyrmex concolor, assembly GCA_014839585.1. Lineage (NCBI taxonomy): Eukaryota > Metazoa > Arthropoda > Insecta > Hymenoptera > Formicidae > Pseudomyrmex > Pseudomyrmex concolor. The sequence goes on along the minus strand of QVOB01017710.1, from coordinate 6,226 downwards.
TCGAAGAAAGTTGAGCGAATTTATAACCGAATAATATAGTGCGATTTGTCGTCGAGAGTTTCATTTCCACCTACTTCAAAAACTTTTCGACGAAGTGACGACATTGAGATTTATTTTTGAACGCGCGTTTTTATCATCTTGTTAGAAACAAAGAAAGAGAGAGAAAGAAAGAACAAAAGAATTTACGTCTAATAGATGAAATCATAACTTGTCATTCTAATTTAGAATATATATTTCAAGTTTAAGCAAATATTTTATATTGTGAATTCGGGTCTCTGTTCTGAAAGTTTTTGACGAAATGTGAAAAGGAAAAATAATTTTGACATTAGCGATAAAAAAAAATCTTTCCGATCGTAATTTAAATATCGCGCGTCCATCAGAAAAGTTAACAGGTTGCATGATGAAATATTTACATTTAACTCCGATAAATGCAAATAGCGATTAAAAAGCATAAGATGTAGAAAAAAAAAAAAAAAATTCACTTGCGCACACTGTAAAAGTTCTCAGCGCAAATAGCACTGTACATTATGTTATTATTTTATAGATAACGTATACATCTCGCACGTTATAATTAAGAGAAAGAAGGAGCAAAAAGTTAAATTTTTTCGCTATTAGTTTAATTTTTTCAACGCTAGATTTGAGTATAAAATACATATTTAATATGTAATAAAACTTTTTCAAAAAGAAAAATTAACAAAGGAATGCGCAATCAGGAATTGTTTCGAGAGAAAATTGTGCAGTTCGTTGAGATCTACTCTCGTGTATCGAAGACAATCTCATTTTATTCTTGAACTTCCAGTTTCAGACACACGAGTGTTCGCCGTTTTCGGTAATATAAGATAATGCGTGAACGTCTAGCTTCCGTTTATTCCGTCTGTCTGCAGCCAAGAACTCGGACCAACGAGCAATATAGACAGAATAATTGCAGATAATTTGCAGCGTCGATTGCTACGCGCGTTCTCTACTTCAGCCACCCTTCTCTGTCGTCTGTTTTCCCTCCCTTCCCTCAATTATCGCTCCCCTCACTTCCTGCCTCGAATATTCGTCTTTCCCCCTTGTTCCTTTTGATTCATTTACTTCGCCAAGGTGAACGAGACGACGCACATTTTCACGGTCGTTTTCGCTGCAAAACGGTTTTGTCAAAATCATTCAATCTTCAAATGCGAAGAGCTTTGCAAATGCGACGATTTAAGCGCGCAAATCTTCTCGTCATATTTAGTTTTATATTCTATCTTCTAAACAGTGTCTAAATAATTTGTTCTCTAAGAACTGAGAGAGAAAGAGAAGAGTATATAAGAGTTTCTTTTATAATCTTTTTATGTTGCGAAAATTGCTTTAAATTTAAAAAGAGAGTTTAAGAAGAGTACAACGAGAGAAACTTGCGCAAAGATTCAGAGCTTAGTTACGTCGCTAAAGTTTTGTCTGCTAGATAATCCTAGTAAGAGTCTTTTTCTATGTAAATTTAGTTATGCTACATTTCATTATTTCTAACTAATGTTCGCGTGAATGGTCGAAATAAACGGAAATGTCGATTAATTTGCACGCGGAACTTCGCGCAAGCGTTTTATATCGCGGAAATCGTTTTTTCGTTTATTCATTTGCCGTCCGGCGCACTTTCGAAAATCACCCTCGAAGTCTGAGACAGACACACTTCGAGATGGGCGCTGGCAGTGAAACTAATACCGAACGGAGACTCGAACTCGAGAATAGCCGGACAAAATTGCCTATAAACGCACAGAAGTCTTTCGTACTACTGTTCGAGCAAGCTGCGACTTATCGAAACTTTTTCGAAACTTTTATGAAAGGTCTTTTTCTCGCCTCATCACGTCAGGCTCTCTTCTCCCTTATTGACTTTAAGCTCCGGGGTTTGGAAATCCCCGTCACCTCTCGTCCCCTTCGTTTTTCCCCTCTGCGAGATCCTCTCGCCCAGCGCGAGACTTAATTTGTTGACACGTCGTTCGATTTGTCAACATAAGTCAACGGCAAATTTGTCGTTGCTCAAAGCGAGCGCGGAAATCGATTTCGCCTGATCGCCGCAATTCGCGACAGTCGCGTGTACAGACAGTCGCGATTAGAAATCACGTCGGAAGAAATTAATTTGAGTCTGTATCGTGCGTTTTCTATGCGATCGCGAGCACACCAATTTTGGAAGCTGATGTAATTAATCGCAAAATTGTTCAGATTAGATTAGAAACATCACACACAATTTATCACACAAAAGTCATAACTGTACAACTTAATAACACACTTTTGTGATAAATATTCCCGTAATAAAATCATCTCTCAGGAACATCTTTATGATCCAAATTGCTGACGCTGCTAACAAGAAATTTATCTTACAAATTGTATCGCTCTCATAACCGTACCAGCTTTGGACAGGATCGGGAAGAGGTTGCGGCCTTGATCGTTGTCGGGGGGACGCTGAAGAACTTACGATCGGATGACCGGAGACCCGCACGAGATCGGAATGACGGTTGTACGTTACGGGAAGATCGCCAAGAGGCGACGATAAGCGCTTCCACCGACATTTCCATCTTCCGGCGGCGACCTCTTCATCGATCGACCTCTGATCTCGGGAAAACCCTCTTGTATTTTATACCGCTTCGGTCTAAATTAAATAGAATCAGGATAATTCGATCCCGGACACGTCCAGAGCCGACAGTTTCATATATATATATATATATATAATATATATATATATATATACGCGCTATCCCACCGAGCTCTCGTTGGATTCCCGGCGAAAGAAATGGCGACAGGGTCGGATTCTCGCGTGATATTTCGAAAATTAGCCGTCTAATTGAATAGATGTATTCATCGATGAATATGGAAGAGAGATTTTTTTTTCCCCGTGGCCGAGGTATTTTCGCCGAGGTACATTAACCGAGTTTTGTTCTACTTTTCTCGAACTTTCCGAGCTTAAAAGAGAAAATAAGCAATCAAGTCTCACTCGTTCTTTAATCATAAGAAGACCTAAGAGACAAAATTTTAATTTAAAATCTGGTTATCAAAATAGTACGAAGAACACATTAAGAAGTTGAAATCATAAATTAATTTGACTCCGTTTTAATCAGAGATACGAAAATTAATCGAAATTTGATTTAAGATTACCTACTTTCCGAAATAAACTGAATGATGAAAGCTGCAAATATGAGAAGATATTCTTCACTTATGGATTTTCTAGAGAAGAATTAACATTTACTTTTATCTGTTACACCTATTATATGTGTGAAAACAATTTTACAATTTTAACATGTTGAAATATGAAGATTTAAGAATAATCTTAAATCACCTGTCAAAAAACACTTATTGCTTTTCTTTTTAAAGCGCATATCGCGCTCCAGATAACGCGACGTATTCTTTTAGGATTAGAAATCTCTAAAAATCATTAAACGTACAGACGCAAGTTACGGACCGTCCCTGCACGAAAAGGTCGAATGGACCGCGTAAATGTAGGTGCTGCCCGTCACGATAAACTAAATAGACCGTGCCATAGCCGATCCTCGGTTTATTGGAGCGCTCTCACCCTCACAGAAAGTGGTCAAGATTTCACTTACCGCTTTGCGGACTTCTCTCGAGGGTACAATGGTTATATACGTGGCTATATATACGAGAACACTGACTTTGGCCTTTATTGTAATGAAAATTGCCGACTCACGCGAGTTTTCACGCAACGAACAAACGTCGATAAAAATAACAAAGCTGAAAGTATCGCGATTGAAATTCTGCAGATCTCTCGCAATTGTTTTCCAATGTTTTTTTATTGTTTTTATTTTTTAAGTATCGATTTCAAATTGAGAGAATAGTTCAGGTAACGTTATTAACAGTCGGAATAGAAAATAAAAATTACATTTTATTTATTTTTTTTCCTTTTAGTGTTATAATTAAATAATTTATTCAGAGTGAGGAAGAAAAAAGAAATATAGCGGAGCAAGAGAGAGAGAGAGAGAGAGAGATGTTGACAAGATTAGTTAAGGAATTTGCACCGAATTACAGAGCGGTAGTGAATCCAAGGAGCTAGTCTTCAGCAGTTCGCATAGTGCGTTGTCCCGACCTCCGGTATGTAGATGTATAACTGCACAGCCAGTTGTAAATTAGTGCCCTGACTAATTGGGGCACGAAATAGGATGATCAAATATGGAAAGCTAATCTGGTATTCTCTGCAAGATTTTGGTAAGCCGAGTTTCTGCCGGTGAACGGAAATCTTTAGACGTATAAGATATGAATATGTAAGATGTGTAAAAGGATACATCTTTCGCGATGATGTATCTCGCTTTCCCTCTTCTGTTATTTTATTTATGCCGAAATAATCGTTATCGCGAACTCGCAGATGTTTCTCTGCGCAAATCGCACACATGCGCTATTGTCGTTTCTCGTCGACAACGCGACGCCACAGTGCGCAAACGATCCGAGAAATAATTCTTTTATTTTCGAAAGAAATGCAAAATTGCACGTAATTATTCAATTTGATTATTATAATGTCTTAAAAACAGTTTGTTTATGTTTACAATTATAAACTTAAAAAGATGCATTTTCGCGAAATTGATGGAGACTGCGTCTGAAAATATAAAGTGACTTTTGGATGTAAGGCAGGTCGCTGCAATTGACGTTTTCTTAATAAGCATCTTAGAATTGACTTTTCTTCTTTAGATGGATATTTTTGCATACTCTGGCGACGTGACGTCTTAAAAGATTAAACGTCGCGACGCAGCCCTGCGCCGCGAGGGAGTAATCGATAAATCGGTCACAACGATTTGTACGTTTTATCCAGCCGCGAGTAATTAATTATACATACATGATGGCTCGTGCCGGCATATCCGACTATCCGGGCTCCGATTTGTTATTAATAAAGCGACGCTTCCAGTCGGCGTTCGGGATACACACACGGATCTCGGACTGGTCCGCCTCGAAAAGTTGTATCGTCATGCGAGAAATCAATTGCGAACGCGGATTCCCAAAGAAAAGAAGAAAGGCAGTATATACTTATGGGGCGAGTGCGGAAAAATTTAATACAAAAGCCCGTCTCACGCGCGGATAACCGTCTCGTGTTGCATAGAGCGTAGCAGACTCTATAATAAGCTATACGAGAAGAGGCACGTGGGAGGAATACCGTATGAGATAATGCAGTTTAACGTTCGCCGACTCTTACACCCATGTTCTTAGAAACGAATAATTGCAATTAATAAAGCGCCTCTGTGCACCTTACATTCGTTATGTCAATTAGCTGACACTACACATCGTTTCGAATAACGTCTGACATGTGTGTGTGTGTGTTTTTTTTTATCCTAATTTAATTATTGATTTTATTATCTGACTTCAGAGTAAAAAATAAAAGCGCAAAATGGAAACTTTTGAAGGATTTACAGCGAAAATTTCTATCGATTACGCTTGGTGAGATTTTTTTTTTTCACGCGCAATCACGCGCTCGGTATAAATCACTATTGCGGTCTAATACAATAAATTTTCATTGATTGGAATAAACTGTAGAAACAAAGTATCATGTCTATAGACTAAAGCAATAAAATATTTTTAAATGAACGAAGAGGGAACACATAAAGTGCCATGCAGATAAAAAATGCCTTTTGTGATAAAACAAAAAGATCGTAAAGATCGCAGAAAAAGAGAAAGGGAGAGAAAAAGAGAGAGAGAGAGAGAGGAAGAGGGAGAGAGAGAAAGAGAAAGACTGTTCGATTCTCGGAGGCTGATAATTTACGAACTAGCGTGATCAGGATCACCCTCTCCGCGATTTAGGAACCAATTTCCAAAGTGCGAGGCGTTGCTCCTACTTAGACGTTACTGGCTTTTAGAGGAGGATCGAACGGCACGATGGAGGATAAGAAGATGGAAGGAGGGAATGGCGGTAGCGCTGCCGCGGCGAAGTAACCGTGAAGACGACGATGGAAGCTTCAATTTCAATTTAAATAGTTCTTACCCACGGTCAGTAGTCTTTCGTTTCGACTAATGCGCTTCGGCTTCTGCGAACGCGCCGGATACGCATCTACTAACATTCATGTACCGTATCGGTAAAAAGGATCGAGTAAAGAACGAGACAAGGAAGGATAAGAGATAGCGGACGGGGAGCTGTCGAGAGCTGTTGGCCGAGAACACTGCGTGATAAAGATGAGGCGAGGAAGAAGATATGCGAAAAAAGAGAATAAGAGGGCGAGAAGTTGGGAAAAGGATCAGAGAAGAGAGGAAAGAAAGAAAGAGAGAGAGAGAGAGAGAG
>QVOB01017686.1:0-17891 GCA_014839585.1 Pseudomyrmex concolor | reverse complement strand
TATTTATTGATATTTTAGTTTAAAAAAAATGAAAAGTTATGCAGCAAAAATGATGTAATGCAAGTTTATTTTTAAAGTTTTGCAAAAAAACTATCTTAGGATTGCTATCTTTTTTATCGAACTTCTCTTTATCTTATCTCTTTCATTGTTGGTCTTTTCTATTGTCGCGAAACATAGCTTTTCTATTTATCTTCTCCGGTCTCTCTCTCTTTTGGTTTTCTTCGCGTTCAAGACATACTTGTTTATTGTCTGATACATCCGCGGCACTGTTGATTTCCCGCTTCATTCGCGATCGCAATTTTCCGTCGAAAACGGGGGAATAAATCAATCAGACAAAATGCAATACAAGGAGCTTTCCGGAGCGCGTCGGTCTCTCTTAAGATTTATCTCTATACTTCCGGTGTAATCTACGTTCTTTCATGCCGCGATTCTTGCGCATCGCGAAAATTCTAAAGAAAAATGTGAAATTTCCTCGAATGTTGTTTGCACGTATTTATTTATGTGCAAATGCAATTTTTTTCCTTTTTTTTAACTGTTTAACAATAGTTTCACATTTCTCTTAACAAACAAACAAACAAACTTTTCTATTTAATTATAATTACATAGCACACAGAAAAAACAGTTTTCTTGAGATTACCAAAGTTTGGTTATCTTAATCTTTTCTAAAACACTTTATTTGGTATGATTTACCAAATTTTATCTCAACAAAACTCTTTTTTCAGTGCACGCGACTGAAATAAGGATCGTATTTCCTCTCCCTCCGGAGTACATATTTAGAGATATAATCGGTTGAGTTTTCTGGATAATGTAAAGGTACAGGAGGGATAACGCGTGCAAAAGCCAACAGGGTCAGCTGTTCTGCTGAAAGATTCACGACCGTTCCTTCCATCCGTCGTTTCAGGCTTTTACCGCTCGTATATCGTCTTATAAAATCCGCCGACTTATATATTACACGCGCGAGAAGAGAAGAAGATACGTGAGGTACGAAATTTTTTTATCGGGCAATTACCTTAAAACGCGACTCTGTTCCCCGTCGGGAACGTGATGATTTTCGCAAATTCGTCGCGTATAATTCACGATTTTTCCGAGTTTCCAAGTGCGAAAAGTGGCAAAACCGGGCGCGTAAAAACCTCATACGTACACAATAATATCTCCGAAGAAATAAACATTCTCGGGAATTGTTTGCGACGCAAACGTGGAGAGAGAGAGAGAGAGAGAGAGAGAGCACGGCTTCACCACCGCGAGAGTTTTTCTCGTTCTACGCTAATGGAATTCCGCAGACTGGGACACGGGGTATTTCTCGTATTTCTCAAGTATTTGAATTACGCTGTTTGCGTCGCATCCCCCAGTTGGCATCGGCGACCTTTAGTCGCGACTTAACTGCGCTTTTGTGCGACATATATGTGGACTGCAACAGCGCGACGGACATGAAAGAACATATATGAAAGGAGGAGGATATTACATATTCGGTTACATAATCCTTCCTCTCTAATGCGCGAGAATTCGCGACAATTCTGCGATAATCTTTTTCCCACCTAATCCCATAAAAGGAGGGGGAATTTAATTTTCAGACTTTCAGGTGATTCTAATATTTCCATATTGTCGGTTCATCCAAATTTAATTGATTTTCTGGATAATTAACTCGAGAAATGCAAAAGGGGAACGGTGTTTTGCTCGAATAATCGGCGCTCTTTTTCTCTAATATAAGAGAGAAAGAAAGAGAGAGAATAATTGTGTTACGCGAGGGAGAACAGCGTGGCTCAGTTGGTTCGTGCGGAATTGTAATAATCGAGAGATTTCCAGCCAATTGGCAGCACTAATGATACATAAGATATGATAAATTCCGAGTCCACTCTATGCTTATAGATGCTGAGAATAATTAATTTTTGCAAACAATGTTTATTTATTTTACTTTTTTGCGAAGAGAGCTACTGCCGCCAAAGTGCGAAAATGGAAAACGGAATAATAAGCGGATAAGCTTTTGCCGCGCGACATATTCACTCTATTAGCGTGTCGATTATTATTCAAACACGCGTTCATTTTTTCCTCTCCCCTCTTCTCTCGTCTCATCGGAAATTCATAATCGGGTATTCCGAGCAAACGTTAAATATGCAAACACACACACGTAATATCGTATCTAAAAGCGAAGTATATTTCGCCGCAAATCTAAACTCCCCGTAGGTGATTTATGTATAAACCGCAAAAGCGAAATTCACGTCGGAGCAATTAAGGGTCTTATCGATTTCCAATTATTTTATACGCGCTTCTATATATATGTATATATTGTGTCTCTGAACGTCATTTTTTTTTTTTTTTTTTTTTAAGAATCAAGAACGATACGACGATGTAGCTAATGCTAAATTGTTCTTTAATAAGTATATCGTGCGTCGAAGTTTTCTCTCCGGGAGGAAGTTTGATGAAAGCTTTGTGTGAAACATTTATCCGCCGGATAAAACTCGTTTGAATGTAATTTCACACTCAAACTCTTCTTGCTCTCTTCCTCATTTCTTTTTTTATTATTACATTTTCGGCTCTTTTTTGTAATATTTCATATTGCGATAGCATTTGAAGGAAAAAATGTTGGGGGAGAGCGTCGATTGTTTGGGCAAATTTGTTTTTCTGCTCTCTTTTCAGTAAATTTGTTTTTCTTCTCTCATTATTTTGCTCTGTACGACTCACATTGTGAGGCATCAATTTGTTATGTCTCCTCTCTGTGCAGGTGTTCACCGGCGCGGCGACGTGTTTCTACGCCTTCATAGGCTTCGACATAATAGCCACCACCGGTGAGGAAGCGACGAATCCGAAGAGGAGTATCCCTCTCGCCATAGTCTCGTCGCTGATCATAATTCTTATCGCTTACGTCACCAGTAGCATGGTGCTGACACTGATTGGTGAGTACACCATTAAAGGACCTCCTAGAAACGCGTCAACGCGTAATGCGCGGCTAGAAGCGACGCGATAGCCAATCAATATGCTGCTTTTCCATAAGAGCAAAATGTCGATTGGCGCGTTGATTCTTGTCACGCGTAACGCGTTGACGTGTTCTGTCTGCCATTAAACACGCGGGCTTATCGGTTGTTCATTAAACGAAACACGCTTGTTTAGGCACGTTTATTAGGAGACGTTTATTCTGGCAAGCGTCGTGTCTTTTTCTCTCTCTCTCTCTCTCTCTCTCTCTCTTCGAACTTGTGTGAAACGTGCGTTGTCGCGCAATTTTATTCGTGAAATTTGTATAGACTTTCGGTGCGCAGTCGATAAAAAAAAAACTGCTCTGGATATCACGCGCCTGTTTTCGATATCTCTTGAAAAACTTGTTACGGTTTTTTTTTTTTTTTTTTTTATAATATAAATAAGAGTTTTAAAAAAATAATAAAACACTATGTGCAATTGTGTGCCTCTTTCATATTTCAGTTCCGTATCACCAAGTCGATCAGGACTCGGCGTTGGTAGAGATGTTCGGTCAAGTCGGGGCCTATAAGTGCAAGTACATCGTCGCGGTAGGCGCGCTGGCGGGCCTGACGGTCTCCATGTTCGGCAGCATGTTTCCGATGCCGAGAATAGTTTACGCAATGGCTCAAGATGGCCTTATATTTCGGTAGGAGTTATGAATAACATGTAATTTCAATAAAAAAATTGCGAATATTAGTGTATTATGTACTTCAAAATGCGTACATTTTACTTGCGCAGGAGTCTCAGCGAAGTTTGGCCGACAACGGGCACTCCCGCGATTGCAACTCTAACTTCCGGCTTGTGTGCCGCCCTCGTTGCGTTACTGATACAATTGGAGGTGCTGGTGGAGATGATGTCGATCGGTGAGATTTTATTTTGAACAATCTAATTAATATAATGATAATAAATAAAAATACAACAAAATAAAATATCATTAATTATATTATATTATTAATTAAATTATATTATATTATGGTATTTATATTTTGTACAGTTTTTTTTGTAGTTTTCTAACGCGACATATAATGGAATTAAAATTAAAACAACAAAAAGATACGAAAAGTGCCAAAATCTTGCGTTATCTGAACGTGATGTACGTCTTGCTATTTGCAGGTACCCTGCTGGCGTACACTCTGGTGTCCACCTGCGTGCTGATACTGCGGTATCAACCGCACTCGACTAATCTGGTCGAACTGCTGCCGCAGAGTCTCAGGACACCGTGTCGCTCGCCCACAAAAGAGACGCAGGGAAACGGTCAGCTGACTTATGGCAAAGAGCTCAGGCCCGATCAACTTGCGAGCGCGTTGACTTCGGTCCAAGTTCAGTCGGAGCTCAATGCCACCAGCAACGGACAACGCATCACGGTAAGACGTGATGTGTTCTCACGTTTGCGCGACGACGCGTAATATCTCACGTTACGATATTCTTGTCACGACGCGTTATAGCGACAACATTTTCGCACAACAAAATAACGAGATTTTTCTCCGCATGCAATTTAATTTATCTTTACACAGTTATATATTTCTTTTTATCTTATGATTTTGTATGTTTTAACAATTTAGAAACGACTCGGCGCTGCTCTAAAGTTTTTCGCGAATTGTGGTGAAAATTTACACACGATCGAATCTTGTTCACATTTCACAGGTGCGACGGGTAAGAAGGTGCAACAGTTCGTCGCCGGATTCGGACGACACGTACGGCGGCGAGGAGGACGAAGTCGGATTAGGCAAGGACGATCAGTATCTCGTCAGCGACCGAACGGAGAATAAGTTCTACGGAAGCGTGCACGCGGCCGCAGCCGCCTCGAGTTGCGGCAGCGCTCATCAGTATCCCGGAAACACGCCGATCATAGGACCACCGTTGAATTATCTACAGCGTCGATTGCAGGTAGCGAAGTAGCTCGGTGAAATAAAGAAAAAAAATTTTTTTTTTTTTTTTTTTTTTTTTTTTTTTTATCGCCGATTCTTATTTCTCCCATTAAATTTCTTGACACGCATATTTACATTACATAAAAAAAATTGGTTTTTATATAAAAACTATCGCTCATCACGAAGATGATAAATTGTGACGTTTTTCGTAGGCGGCGCAATATCTTTGTCCTGCTATATTTCCGTGGGTAGACAGAGGCCCCGCAACAGAAGCGTCAGGACGTTACGTCATGAAGCTCGTCGGAATTTTATATATCTTGATCCTTATCTTTGATCTGATTGTTGTTTGTGGGATGGGTGAGATTATATGCAAATTTTTAAAATATATTCATTATACATACGAGATAGAAATCTCTTTATTTAATAAATTTTATAAATAAAATCTTTGATAAATTGATAATAAATATTTGGAAGGGAAAAAAGGGTTTTCCTTTTTTTTCTATTTTTTGTTTTTGCAGGTAACATGGGAACGTTTACAACGATACTACTATTTGTTTTTCTCTTTGCCATAATTGGTGTACTTCTCGCCATCAGTAGAAAGCCACAAAACAGGTAAAATTTTACTCGATATCCGTAATTCGCGAAATACTTATTATAACAAGTGTATTGGCCAAGTATATTGACCTTCCTCCTCATTGGTGTTTTAGGAATAGCGTAATGTTCATGACTCCAGGTTTGCCCTTCGTCCCCGCGATTGCCGTTACCGTTAATATTTATCTTATCTTCAAGCTCAGTATTCTCACGCTAGTCAGATTCACAGTCTGGATGACTCTCGGTACGTCACTTTCTCTCGTATAAAAGCATGCAAATGGAAACTTTGTTTGTCAAATCAAAGCATAATTAGTTTTTCATCGATTTTTACTGAAAATACAATCACACACACACACACACAGGTGTTCACTTATAATTCATGTTTATTTTGTATTTGCCGTCAGGCTTTGTCATGTACTTCCAATATGGTATTAAACACAGCAGTCTGGAGGAGGCGAATGCGTCAGATATCGCCGACGATGGTGTTGGCGGCACGGCCGCCAACATCGAGCTGACGGTCACCGATCATCATCAGCAGCAGAAATATATAACGCCGGACCACAGCATCTATGAGAGCCAGCAGCTGGACGCGTTCGGCCAACCGGTATTCGGTAGCACGAACTTTGGCGGCACGCCGAGCCAACAGCACATGGGCATCGGCGGTCATCAGCAGAGACAAGGAGCGGCTGGCGGCAACCGCATCGACCAAACCGCGCCGACGACGACGGGCAAGACTCTGTTCATCGATCAGGACAACTTCCCCACCTGGGACGATAGAGAGAGAGAGAGAGAGAGAGAGGAAAAGAGGAGAGAGGGAATTCACAACACTTGATACACACGCGCGCGCGCGCGCGGGAACCGACATCGGATGATTGTTGGTGCAACAGACTCTTCGGAAATTGCGATGGTTTTCGCGTTCGAACGCTTTTTCAGAAGCTGCGCCGAGGTCTTCTTGAAAACGACTACACGATAACTTACAACGGACGATTATCGAGAGTTAAAGTGCTATTAACGTGAATAATATATCGTATTAACGTTCAGATGAATGCTTAAACGTCTGCTTTTTAGAGATGTCGATTAGCACCGACTATAAAAGATTACTCGACCGTAACATTAAAAGAGCAGGTAAGACGAAAATCTAAACTGTAGTTGAAATTAAGAAAACTAGTGAAAAAAGATCGATAATTTTTATAACCGCGCCTAGTTGTGGGCGCCATTAAATCTTCGAATTTCTATTGTTTCCTTAAATGTTATTTCAAGATCAAGTTCTTGTTGAATTAACTTGTGCAAACATTGTACTTAGGGACACATCAGTAAATTGGCTATAAAGTACTGTCGAACACTTCAAACTAGATCGCTTTAGAAAATATTGCCGACGCTCATAATCGTCCGCTCGAAAGTTACAATATTTTATCTCTTGAGGTTCATCTTTTAGAATTGAGATTAGATCGATGCGCGCGTGAACGTAAACGGAGAGGCCAAGAATACCGTGATACTCCGAGGGTCTGAAACTTGTTGATTACTATTTGGGACGAATGTAGCAAATAATTTTTGCGGCAATATTTATTATTCTAGTAACATAGTATATCGTCGTTGACGAGGTTGCGAGTGAGAAAACGAAGAAAAAGGACAGAAGAAGGGGGGTAAGAAATGAGGGAATGTGCAGAAGGGCGTAAAGATGTTAAACGCAAAGGGGGCTAAATAGAAAAGAGACGATAGAAGCATTAAGAAAGAAAAGCAGATGTGAAAAGACCATTACCATTAATAGTATAAAGCGAAACTTGTGTTTTCCAAGAGAGAGAGAGAGAGAGAGAGAGAGAGAGAGAGAGAGAGAGAGAGAGAGAGAGAGCGTTCTAATTGCTAATATAAGTTCGAATTTATTGCTAGTTCGTGAGTGGAAGAGTGAGACATGAGAATGTGTTGGTGCAAAAGGTTGGTGAATGAAAAGCGTGCAAGAATGTGAGAAACAGAATGAAAGTGTGTGTGTGTGTGTGTGTGAGAGAGAGAGAGAGAGAGAGAGAGAGAGAAAGAGAGAGAAAGAAAAGAGAATGAAATATAATACAATGAGGTGTGCCTGAGAGTAACAAAAAAAAAAAATAATAATAATACATACGAGTGTGAGTTTGAGTAAAAAGACTCTAATGAAAAAAGAAAAGAAAAACATCATCTTGCCTAACTTTAGTCTTTCCCAAGAAAAAAGAAGTTTAGTCTAACATATTATAATCGTAATATATCTAAGCTTACTACAATATTTACATACGTCTTACCTCGAGTAAACCCTTTGATTATTAATTTACACGCAATTTGTATAAATTATCTAGAAACTAAGCGCACGTCGTCTCCCGGAGAATGAAAGATTTGGAAAACAAAAAAGCGAGCGCGTTAGATTCGGTTTGAGGATCTGTAGGAAGAATAAATTACATTTAAAAAGAATAAATTACATTTAAAAAGAATTGAGAGAAAGAGAGAAAAAACGAGAATTTATGGAAATATGAAATTCTAATCTTGGCACGTATTAACATTTTATATTCTCGTATTTCTTTATATTTAGTTAAAAACTAAAGCAATTTCTTCTTGCAAGAGTGAAAATATATCGAAGTAATTCCGGAAAAAATAGAAGCGAGAAGAAAACAATTGGAGAGAATGTTCAGTATATATTAAAGAAGTAAATTCTCATGTCAATTTTAATTTCATCCGTTTCTTGCGAAAAAAAAAAAAAAAAAAAAAAAAAAAGAAACAAAGGGAGACGATGTGAAAATAAGATTTTCGTTTTCGTGTACATATCTTCGGTGTTTTCGAAACAAACCGTTTCTCCGTACGTGCACAAGTCCATTGTGCTTCTCTGTCCGCTAGTGTGTTCCGCGCGATGAATCGAGGATAGCCTTCATTACATATATTACTCTCGAGTAATTAAGATCGGGAAGATGCGCGCCCGTGTCTCCGATCTCGAGCGAATGCATGTGCGCTTCGCCGCGCGATTACTACTATTCACGTCACGTGAGAGGTTCCAATTAGTTTCCGTTGGTGTAATTCCAAATAAACCACGGGAAAAACAATTTGCTATATTTTATCGCGTCATTTTTTTTCATTATTTTCTTTATCGGTGCTTTTTGTCGCTCGCGTTATAATTTTATTTGCGAATCAATTAAAAACAAAAGAAAAGAAAAAAAAAACAGCTCGTGTAAAATAAGCGGTCTGTTGTTTCGAGCTCGCAACTCGGAGACACGGAGTTGCTGCATATTATTCGACGTTCGATCGTGCATCTCTTCCAGGCCGAGATCGTTGGCAGGTACAACGACTCTCGACTCCTTTAACGATCGCTTTTCGCGACATTTGTATTTCTTCTCGTGTCTGTATTTACTTTTTTTGTCCAGCTGTCTCCGCCTATTTTAATACTTTTAGGACGCCGTCGCGTCGCGTCGCGTCGCGTTCGACGAAAAAACTCGCTCTCCGCGACTCTCGAGTCGTCCGACACTCCCGCGTCCCTTTTCTCCACGTTGAACGGAATTCGACAATAGAGTGAACGATAGAGAAAGGGTTCTCAAGGGTGCGAACGATCGCGCGGAACGAAATTGTTGACAAATTCTAAGAGACACGGCGACATATCGAATATAAGAACTTAAGAACTTCTATAAAACTTCAGAACGACTATACTGTTTTATTCGTCCATACGACCGCATAATAAAATTGCGATTATTTATCTTTTCCGTCATGACTGAACACATATCGTATACTCTTGAAGGATTTTAGCGTTTGTTGGTGCGAGACCTACTAGTTACAGAAAATGTATATTCACTTTTATATATAAAAAAAAATATATATATACACAGATACATATATACATATATATGTAAAGAAATTGTTCCTTCCACCAAGGAGAAGATTTAGATTTAGTTGATAATGTTGTTAATTGAAAACGCGAGAGAAAGATGCGCTGTAATAAAAATACAAGCAAAACAAAGATGTATCCGATCGAAACACGCAAGTAAAAAAAAAAAGAGAGAAAACAATGTGCACATACGCGCACGCTACATATTTTTATTGTACAAGTAATTTTATCGATATATAATCAAAGCTGTGCTTTCACGTTTTTTTTTTTGTTGTTGTTGTACGTGATCGCCAGCTTCTCCGCGCTAACAAACAAATTCGTTCCAAGATCGATTGTTTGCCCCGCAATTTCCTCTCATCGCGTTTCAGTTTAACTCGCGCGCGAGTTTTTTTTCAGCGGAAATCACACAAATAGGCTTTCAATTAATATCTCTTATGAAGAAAAGAAGAAAAACTAACCAGAAATATATATCTGTATATGTACACTTACACATACACACACATACACACACAAAAAAAAAAAAAAAAAAAAAAAAATTGATTCCGAGGATTAAAAAGGAGAGATACTCGACACGCGCTATAGGGGCAGGTCGAGAGCTTACGTCTCGCTTTTTATTCTCCACATATCGATTGGTGATCTTTTCACATATCATGTCTTGCACACGGATTTTCGCGGCACGGAAAAGCCGTGGGACACGTTGCGTGATTAAATATTAACAGTTAGTCCTGCGCCGCGGCGCGTATGTTGATTCCGATATATATGTAGATATATATGTAGAATACACTTTCTATACACACAAAAAAACACACTGTTCGATTTTTTAGGAGACGATGATATATATGTATATTTACGCAACGGTAAGGTGATCGAGGAAAACTCGCGCTTACGCTCTTTAATGTTAACGCTCACGCCATTTTCTCGCAATGAATATCCTCACTTTCTCTCAATTTAATTTCAATCGAGAAAACTCAATCGATGAAGAAAACAATTTCCGATTGAATAAAATGTTTTTTAGACTTTGTTTCTAGATCTGTTTTAGGACGTATCTTAATACAATCAAAATTGCCATTTGACTTGTTATCCGGTTAAAGTGTTGTTCAATAAGAGAAAATTAAACGCGAGCGAAATTTGTATATGGTTTTACTTTTTGGAGGAGTAAAGCGTAAGCGCGAAATGTTCACGTTTGCGATGCAATTTGCGGCGCATCTGTTCCTTTTCTTTCCATTCTCCGATCTTCTACTTCCCCTGTAATGTCGCGGATATCTTGGGGAGCTGTTTCATCGAGCTGAATCTACGTCACCGTGATACGTCGCCGATGTACGAGAAATTTCATACTCGAGATGTACAATGGAACTTCACAATAGCACACACACACACACACATATACACAACTTCTCTCCGAACAAAGTACAAACTTGTGCCGTTAGACAATTTCACTTGACGTATTGGCATAAACTTGTGAGATCATGTATTTAATCAATACGCGAATGAAGGTATTTTCAAAGTAACAAACGCAATCGGGAAAAATCGCGCGTTCTCCCGGAATCACGGTGACGTATAAAAAGCGTGTTGTGATTTGCGAAACACAGGATTGTGATACTCTAAATATCCTTACACTGTCTGTCCACATACGCGAAGCACGTTAGCCGTTTAGCAGCGATATCGTGCTTTCCGCGATTTCTTCTTGACGAAACAGAAGTTCATTCTGTGAAAGAACAGTGCCTGTACACACATTTTCCCGGACGTTAGACGAGACGAGTAGAAATCCCTTCCTTGAAACGAACGAGAAAAAAGTATGCCAATTGAAATAGGATGCACTGAAAAAAGAGTTTTGTTGAGATAACCAAAATTTGGTAAATCATATCAAATAAAGTGTTTTGGAAACCAAATTGTGTGGTTAAGATTACCAAAATTTGGTAATCTCAACTGTTTTTTCTGTGTGAAGACTAATGAAAAAAATCTAAAAAACATTTTGTTTTATATTGGTAACATAATCTTGTCGAAGAAAATAATATCTAGAAAAATCGTCGTTATGTTCCGAAGTTCACGCAGGAATAAAAACGTCAAGCTAGTTTTTTCATTTAATTGATTATATATTATAATATATGTATAATATATATATTATACATATATATTATATATAATTATATATATATACTTTTAAAAATTAAAAAAATTAAATACTTCAAGTGCGATATTTTTATCTTTCTCATATTCTTCGCCCGACAATTCGAGTGTGCTACTTAATGCGAATAACGTTGTTAGTAAACGGATTCCTTTTGAGATCACGTGTCACGATATATTTCGAGAAGAGAAGAAAAGAGAAAGAGAGAAAGAAAGAAAAAACTACACGCGAGATCTTGATAACGAGACAAAAATGAACGCGACACATCGCTCTTTCATCTTTTAGTTAGTTTTTCGAATGATGCTTTTGAAGAACGATGATAAGATAAAGTAATCACATGCACAGTAATCACATGTACGACATAAAAAGAAGTTTCTCGAGAACGCCCGAAAAGGATATTTGAAGACGATTCAAGAGATCCGGGAGTCACGTATCTAATTGGATGTCTTCAGAGTGCCTTTAAAAAACGGGACGTTTGACGAATGTGTAACGAGACACGTTGCATCAAACCCCTATATTGCGTATCTCGCTGACAGCTGGCTCTGCAACACGCTGCAGAAAAATATCTTTGACAGTTTAGACGACTGCGAATTGAAAGTATACATGTATTTAGCAAAGTATACATTTATTTCTTCAGAAATTCAGTTTATATTTTCGATTTTCGTTCTCTTCGAGAAAATCTTTCTCGCGAAGAAAATCCGACGTGTTTGTAAATTATTCTTTACAAAAATTAAAACAAATACGCAATAGAAAAACAGCCGATTCTGTTAAATAAATCGTCCGTAATAACATTATCACCCAGATGGAATTTGTTCCGAAAGAGTTACGTGTATATTATTGTACATCTTTGATATAAATATTAAAAAAAAAAAAGCGCGAACGAGATATATTGACTCTTGGGTAGCGATATTTCGATCTACATAAAAAGCAAATTACGTAAAGTAAATTTACGACAACGTACGTGTGCGCGTACAAACGCACACTTTACGAATTCTATATGTCGCTGTAAACGCGAGACATTCCTATATCGAATTGTGAAAAAAAAAAAAAATGCAACTCCGACGAGCGGATTAATCGCATTTGCTCGAAAATGCAAACTCTGAAAAGGATACGAGAGAGGTCGGAGAAAAAAAACAGCTGATTCTGTTAAATAAATCGTCCGTAAAAAATATTTTTTTTTTTTTTTTTTTTTTTTTTTTAAGCGTCGGCAAACGTTCCGTCAAAAATTTCGCTAGAACGCTACACGATTTTGGTCGAGAAAGTATCTGAAGACATAAAAGGAAAACTTTCTTGTCCTTAATCAAAGCAGAGAGAACGAGAGAGAGAGAGAGAGAGAAAGGGAAAAGAGAGAGAGCAAGAGCACCAGAAGTAAAACGCGAAACATGAAGAAAAGACATGTATAGAGAGAATGCAAGTGTGTGAATGATGTAAGTATGTGTATATGATATACATTTGTTTTTTTTTCTCGGGACAGTCGGGTGAAGGGCACTCGAGGTATCTCGGGAAGATATATGCGCACGAGAAGAACAGAATTTTCCATGTAATATATATACCCTTACGTAAACTATATATACGTTGTTTAATATTGATAAGGATCAAAAATAAATAAAAATAATTCAAAAATAAAAGTGATTATTCAAAAGCTAACGCACAAAGTGCACAGTTATTCGATATTTCCTCTTTGTGTGTGTGTGTGTGTGTGTGTATGCTGATGTGTCCAAAGAGTGTGTAATGTATGAAAAATGCGTATAAATTATTTGATGATTTTCTCATCACTTTTTTTTTTTTATATACAGATCACTATTTTCACTCGGATCACATATTTATGTGAATTTTATCTTCTCTAAATAGATTTTATCGCGTGAAACTTTTATTTGAACATGTATGTGTGTGTAATATATATTTTCCATTATAAATAATAATATACAGTAATAAATATCTGTAATAACAATAAAAATACGCAAAATCAAAAATTAAAAATTAATGCCGCACGCTAGAAAGAGAGAGAAGAAAAAAGAGCGAAGTAGTGCTGACCTTTCGTTGTCAGACAGTTTCCGCGGCACGCCCAATCAGTAGTTACTGACTGTTATTAGACGGACGATATCTCTAACGCTGAAGTTGTTCACGTAAAATAACGCCGCGATAACCGATTGATTTTTATGTTAATCGATAATATAAATTTAGAATAAAATATAAAATAGAATAAAAATAGAATATAAATTTTTGTTTATTTCAATTATTTATTATATATATATTATATATATATATATGTATATATATATATATCGAGGACTGAGTTAAATAACGTTATCAAGATTATTAGCTACTGTGAAAAAGAAATCTTGATTCATCGATTCTATCGTGTGACAAACGTTGCAACACACGGAAACTATCGAGATTATGGCACGTGAAATATTCGTCGCGCGGAAATCATCGCCGAGTATGCTTGTGATGTAATCACAAGAATCGGCTCTTCCACAAGGTAAGAAACTCGCCGACTCGTTTGCCATTCATGTTCGAAACACAACTTCGATACGGAGGGGAAAAATGTCAAGGCTCCGCTTCGCGCGCGCGCGAAGAATCGTTTTTCTGTTCCGAGAATGGTCATTCTTTTCTTTGTAAAAAACAACAAAATAGACCGAGAGAAGAAACATCTCGCATTTCTTCAGAAAGATAAAAATTTTATTCAGTTTCCACGAAAATTTATAAACTTATACATAGGTTCTACGTATAAAATATAAAAATTATCTTGAAAATTTTATATTACCTTTTTTATATATCGCGAATCAAAAGTTCAGGTTAAATAAATCCTGGTTTGGTTGCTAAATTAAAAATAAAACACAGCTAGGTAGTAAATAAAATTGAGAAAAAACGAGCGACCGTCTTTTCTTAATCTTGTATCGCGCGAAGAGGCACGAATTCCTTCTTGCCACCGGACTTGTTCTGCGACGCAGGTGATGTTGTTCTCCTCCCGCTCTCACACATTTGCGCGTGAAGATGATAAAAGCATGCCGGAACGCGGCAACGCGTCGTAGTCTTTCTGCGGAGATCGAATCGGAAAGAACGCGATTTGATTCGGCAAATTGAGATGGCCTTGAAATCGCTTGTTCATTTGCTGGTCGGATGCGGCGTTTTTGTTATAACAACGTGTGAGTACCAGTTTACCTTAAACCTACGTCTCTGTCTACTATATCTACTTGTTTTGTTTTTTTTTTTTTGTTTTCAAATCACTTACATTCCACAGCAGTGCGACGTGAGATCCTTATTAAAATAATTCGTTCCGTAACAAAAATTTCTTCTGTTTTTATATAATAGAAATTTATTTTTACATGTGTGTGTGTGTGTGTGTGTGTGTGTGACACGAATTTCGACGATGTTACTTTTTTCTCTCTTTCTGTTGACGGACATGAAATTTTCAACGAAGATACTCGACTGTGATTCAAAGTTTGATAGTATTACTTTACACAAGTTGTAACGAAAAGTTAAAGGCAAAGCGTGTTATCAACATTGTTACGCAACTTATATGAAAACTTACGATAAACAGTCCACGGGTAACAAGGTGATAAGATTGGCCGAGATCCAACGGGCTCAGGAAATTCGTGTACATACATTTTTTATGAATTCGACGCGAGCCGAATAGTATTTTCCGACAGCGGACAGTCGTGTACGTATGCTAAGTCACGAGCGCGCATCGGTTAGTTTGTATGCGCGATGCGCTTTGCAGGCTGCTAGATAAATAAATTGTTAAGCTCGAGACTTAGATAAACACGAATATCAATCCTTTTGTTGTTGTGGTGCTAAATTTGGATGTAGCGTACGTACTACGTTGATGCAAACATCAGTTTTACGCGCGCAACATAGAAATATCAACTTGCAGTTGCAAATTTCGTCGCGATAAATAATTAAACGTGAGAGACTCTCTCGATTATTTCAAATGTAGGCTGGTTTTTCTGATGAAAGAAGAAATTCTCTTTAGACAGAGAAAATCGGAATCGCGATGTTCGCGCACGTCGATTTATTCAACGACCGAATTGTCGAGAATTTGTAATCAGCAAGATTTTTCCCTGTTGTTCGCCTCTTTTTATCTCGTGCAACTTTAACCAGTGAAAATATCTCGAGAGATATTTTCTACCGTTCACGCGAAACTATCGATGAAATTTCACCATTCTCGTTTAATTTTTCCGGAAATGATAGAGGATTTTTCGAGGTGAATATTTTCGCGTATCTTTCGTTTTATTTGTTTGAAAAAATGATTTTGCAAACAATCACGTATTTCTGTATTTTTCCTTCACGAATGTTGGCTGATTTCACTCCTTTGCTTCTAAGAGCATCTTCCAGACTTTCGTGTCAGGTACAGTACCGCCTGCGGCGTGTCGGTTACGAGCGGCATGTCAGGTGTCATTGCGTAACCGAAGCGCAAATAATGTATGCGACGACGTCTTCGTAGAGGTCGAACGCCGGCAATCGCCGAACTTTCGCCATCGCGTGATAATCGCGTATGTTGCGTTAATGCGTCTTATTAATACCTTTTGCGGACGGACCTGTTTGACCAGTTTTATATGCGATATTGCATTCAAATCAGTGCCGTGGAAACTGTTACACTCGATAAATTTGGTAGCTGAAATTATATATAGGTGAGAAAGAAGACGATATTTCGACAATTCGCCTTTTTTGTCTTTAAGTTAAAATATGTAGAGATATTTGCGATAAATTGTTATATTCAAAATAAGTTTCAAACTCATTGTCAGCATTCGAAAATATTTGCAGCATTACGCGGTTAATAACAATATGTACGAGCAAGAGAATAAAATTAAAAGAGAGATTTACGTCGCATTGTTTTTTAGCGCTTAATCAGAACCATAGATTCTCGAATCAACTGTTCGACAATCCGCTGAATCGCGATCAGAGGCAGTTCTCGCAGAAAAGCGCGGCGTCCGCGTCGTGTTCGGAGAGAAACGGCCGCTATCCCGTGCAGAATCAGTGCGACGCCTACATCGAGTGCATCGACGGAATCGCCGAACAGAAGCTGTGTCCCGAAGGCCTCGTTTACAATCCCGAGGCTCGTTTCAATTATCCATGCGGATATCCGATCGACGTGGATTGCACAGGCAGACCGAACTTGCGTGAGTTACGGTCGAAAATTTATTAAATATGTTGTTAAATTTCAATAGTTTTGACGATTCGAATTGAAAAGATATCAGGTCATTTTAATTAAAAGTGAAGAATCTTTCGTGCAATTTAAATGCGGCGCGATCAGATAATTGAAACGCGAATATAATTGGTGTTGAAAATTTCTTCAGAACCGGCACTCCCGACCGATAATTGTCCCCATCAGTACGGCTACTTTAAGATCGGCGATCATCAGCATTGCGGCCAGTTCATGAATTGCGTCAACGGTCGCGGCTACATGTTCGATTGTCCGGAAGGTCTGGCCTTCAATCCGCAAACGTATCGCTGCGACTGGCCGGATCAAGTGCCGGATTGCGACGCCGAGGCTTTTCTCGGCTTTCGCTGTCCGGAAGTGAGAAACAGCTTCTTTCAGGGCGGCGAGATCAGATTTTACCGCAGCAACGTTGACTGCCATCACTATTACATCTGCGTGAACGGCCGTCCACGACTGCAGAACTGCGGCGAGGGAAATGCCTTCAACGAGCTCATCGACGCGTGCGACGCCGCGGAAAATGTCACCGGCTGGTAAATGATATTTAAGAGGATCTCTCTCCTTTGTCCTTTTGCGCCGTTTTATTTTCCTTTCACCTGTGTGTTGCATTGTTCTAAGATTTTTTTTATAAGTTTTCAACATTATTTCTCTTAAATGATGTGTTTGTTTTGAATTTAAATGTAAAACTTGTGTCTTTTTTTTTCTTTTCAGCGAACACGAAGCAATAGCAAGAACCACTTCGTCGTCTCTGCAGACGAGGCTGTTTTAAATATTAGGTGCAATTAGAAAACGGAAACCGGTCAGTTGTCAATGCAATAATGTCGAATGTTGTGTGATAAAAATTGCAGCGATGATAAAGTGAAATTAATTAATTACACACACGCACACACACATATGTGTGTGATTTTAAAAATATGGCCAAAAACATAAGGACGCAAATAGAACCATTTGGTTATGATTGAAATATATATATATAAACTATATGCACTGATGCCATAAATTAAATAATGTATATATATATATATATATATATTAATTAGATAAGTCTATACTTTGTAGGAATTATTACATAAAAATTCCCGAAGATAATCTTTGGGTTTGAATCGCGTTAGTGTCATCTTTAGACCGACGTTTCGTAAATATATCAATTTACTTCGTCATGGTTCAGCCTGATATTATATTCACGTCGGTGTAAAAATGAATATTGACGAAAAAACGTCTTTGGGAATTCTTGCAACGCATCGCGAAAATATCATTTTATACATGTATTTAGTGTAGAGAGAAAACTGTGTAAAAGTGTTAACAAATACAGAAAAACACAGAAATTTTATAATAACGCGAATTTTGTTGTGATCCGAAAATCTTACA